>CM068305.1:51660465-51662965 GCA_034768735.1 Schistosoma mekongi | reverse complement strand
ATTCACTATATTAGTGGAAAGACAAATGACAATGTTGAATATTGAAAACCTTGAAGATAACTTTAGCCTATTTAATCTACTTAGTGTTCACCTGTTTAAAAAGTGATCTAGTACACTCAACAATAGGCATTTATATAATGTTAGGCCAACATGAACTCCGCCTGTAGCCCTCCTAGGGTTACTGCCGGTCCCAAGCCCGGGTAAAGGAGGAGGGTTGGGCATGGGGCTAGAACCCCCATCCCGTAAAAACCCAAACTTGCTAAAAAAACGCAAACCAGATTAAACAAGATAAACCATTTAAACCATTTAAACTCTGCCCTGGGAGTGGAAGGATATATGACGCCTCATGATGAAAGCCGAAATTCTTCGGAAGTCATGAGGCCGATGCCCCCCCTTCTAACAACCAGAGCAAATATTTTTATAGGTACATGGAATGTTCGAACAATGTGAGAGAGCGGGAAGACAAATCAAATAGCTGCAGAAATGAAGAGATACAACTTGACAATACTCGGAATCAGCGAAACTCATTGGACTCAAGCTGGACAGAAAACATTAGCTTTGGGAGAGACGCTACTATACTCCGGCCACGAAGAGGAAAATGCTCCCCACACTCAAGGAGTTGCTCTGATGCTGTCCAAAGAAACACGTAATGCACTTGTGGGATGGGAACCAAATGGACCCAGGATCATCAAAGCATCTTTCAAAACAATGAAGAAAGGGATTACAATGAATATTATCCAATGCTATGCACCAACCAACGACGGCAACGACGATGACAAAGATCAGTTTTACGATAGACTGCAATCAATTATAGCAAAGTGTCGAGGAAAGGATCTGACAATACTGATGGGAGACCTCAACGCCAAAGTCGGAATGGACAACACTGGATATGAAGAAATCATGGGACGACAAGGACTGGGAGACAGAAACGACAATGGTGAAAGACTTGCAAACCTATGTGCCTTCAACAAATTGGTTATAGGTGGTACAATATTCGCCCACAAACGCATACACAAGGCTACATGGGTCTCACCGGATCATACTACTGAGAATCAAATCGATCATATATGTATCAATAAAAATTTAGAAGATCAATGGAAGATGTAAGAACCACGAGAGGAGCTGACATAGCTTCAGACCACCACTTGGTGGTTTCTAAAATAAAACTGAAGCTAAAGAAGCAGTGGACAACTGGAGTGTCAGCAGTACAACGGTTCAATACAGGCTTTCTTCGAGACACTGACAAACTCAATGAATTCAAAATATCTCTCAACAACAGGTTCCAAGCCTTACAAGATCTGCCGAAAGAAGAAACCACTATGGAGGACAACTGGAAAGAAATCAAAGAAGCACTAACGTCAACGTGTCAGGAGGTTCTAGGCCGCAAGAAGCACCATTATAAGGAATGGATCTCCACTGAGACATTGAGCAAAATTCAACAAAGGAGGAACAAGAAGATAGAAATCAACAACAGCCGAACAAGAGCAGAAAAAATCAAGGCTCAAGCTGAATACTCAGAAGCAAATAAGCAAGTAAAGAAGAGCATTAGAGCTGACAAACGGAAATACATCGAAAGCCTTGCAACGACAGCGGAGAAGGCTGCAAGAGAAGGAAATATAAAACAGCTATACGACACAACGAAGAAACTGGCAGATAAACATGGTAAACCAGAGCGACCGATCAAGAACAAAGAAGGCAAGACACTCACTGAGATTGAAGAACAGAAGAATAGGTGGGTAGAACACTTTGAGGAACTTCTAAATAGGCCAGCTCCACCGAACCCACCGGACATTGAAGCAGCACCTACAGATCTCCCGATAGATGTCACTCCACCAACGATGGAAGAAATCAAGATGGCCATCAGGCAAATCAAAAGTGGGATACAGGTATTTATAAACAACTGCCTACGAAAAATACTGAATGTCCGTTGGCCGGAAACCATCAGCAACAACTTACTATGGGAGAGGACAAACCAACTTCCAGCCGAAGAGGAAATTAGGAAAAGACGGTGGAAATGGATAGGACATACACTACGCAAACCATCAGACTGCATCACAAGACAAGCATTAATATGGAATCCTGCTGTGAAACGGAAAAGAGGAAAGCCAAAGAACACGCTGCGTCGAGAATTGGAAGCAGACATTAAAAGGATGAGCAGCAACTGGAAACAACTGGAAAGGATTGCTCAGGACAGAGTTAAATGGAGAACACTGGTGAGCGGCCTATGCTCCTCAGCGAAGAGTAACGGGCATAAGTAAGTAAGTAAGGCCAACATGGAGTGAATACAAAACATGTGAACTTACGTAAATATTCAACTTCTGTATGACATCGTTAAAATTAGTTATACACACGGTAAATACTGAAATTGGTAACATAGTTTCACGAACTTTATTTGACATTTCAGTAAACAATTTACAAACCGATTCCTGATTGTGACCATATTTATCTAAAAGTAGAAGAAAAAAAGATATTTAACATCACTGGATTATCTCTTTAACTT
>CM068305.1:51629013-51653028 GCA_034768735.1 Schistosoma mekongi | reverse complement strand
GTTTCAACTACAACACCTTCCATATTAATATTGAATACCAATGAAAGATTGTGCAGGTACTTTTGGGTAAATGTTAGATTATTGATTGAACACTAAATTATGATCATTGGTTCTGTTTATCTATTCTTTTGTATATTCATTGCCTGTATAGCTACGTATCACTGTGGCCACTACTCTAGTGCCTTCGACAGACTATGAAGAAGTAAACAAATGCAACACTGTTCACCTTCATTGATTATCACGTAACAAGTTACTTTTACGCAGTCATCCACAGTGATAGGCCGTAGAACATGAACCTGTGGTAATTTTATTAAGTTTCCGTAGAGGTATCTGTTTTCCAGTCAATATTATAGTTAAGCGTTGATGATCTGTGACAATTAATACAAAATTTAGATTAAATAGGGATCCAAATCAACTATTTTCAACGACTACCAGAAAAATGTTGTGATTACTATGAAATTATTAGTGTACTTGATAGATTTGACCAAAATAAAACCTATATATGGAATTGTGGTAAGTTAATTAACAAAAGTACTATGATTCATGCTTATTTTAAGCTTCTTCTTTGTTTGATCGGTCAAGTAAACGTGTTACACGTGATTATTGTGCTTCATTTCTAAATATATATTGCATCTCAGCTTACGTATTTCCTGAATCTATATTTGATTATATGCTTATTTGACTACTCATCGCATTAATCTTTTAAACTACACATATGTTGTAATAATTACTAAATGCTTTGACATACTTCAAGATACTTCTGCATCTTCTGGGTAGCATTTATTAATGTACAACAGCAATTCAAGTTATTACTACGTTTCCATTTCTAATTCTATTTCTTGTCGTTCTAGTAAACACTTAATTTATTTTTGTTTATGTCTCAATATAATTAACTACGAGTATGCTATGAGATTATTTAGATGATTTTTACTACTCATTCAGAGAAGAGAATTTCAATCTAATGACAGTGTTTCTATTGGGTTATTTCTATTGTGACTGTTGTGGAAGTTCTAATACGATAATCACTATGGAATAAAAGTAGTAATGTTAACATTATACAAACCTATCGCCAAATCACAACCAGATAAGTAAATTAACGAAGTACATAAATAACTTAAGTAGTTTATGTTATTATTCGTATATAAAATATTCAACTAATATAATATGATTGAGTTATTTACCAGAAAATAATTGAATGATGTTTAAAGAATTATTCCTTGATGGTTAAGAATGAAAGAGACATACTGTATTAATTCAATACTATCAAATAAATAAGTGATATATGTACATGTAAAATTCCAATGAGTAGAAATTAAAATTTCTGACGTTTTGAGGTTTAATGCAAGTCGCTTCTTCAGAGAAATGAATAACCGAATTGAGTTAACACAAGATTAAATAATACAATGGTATTACAATTCTATTATTTAATCTTATGTTAATTCAATTCGGTTATTCATTTCTCTGAAGAAGCGACTTGCATTAAGCCGTAAAACGTCAGAAACTTCAATTTCTACTCATTGGAATTTTACAAATATATATCACTTATTTTATAAACAATCTGTCCAATGCTCAATTTATTTGAAATTATCAAAGTTAACCTTGATAATGATATTTACTGTCAAATAAAGTTTTTATACAAGGTGAACTTCACCACTTTCACTTATCAACCGTAAACTACTGTTGTTCGATTTTATTGGTGACCATTTGATGTTCAAATGAAAATATCATAATTAATTAAACTTTTGTTAAGGAGATAAGGTTTATATAGACATGAAGGGAATTAAGCTGCCTGAAGTCTTCGTTAAGCTTTATTTATTGAAGTATTTCTTGATTAAATTTAACTGAAGATAAATTGTCCTAGGTACTTAAATAATCCTTATTGATTAAAACACCATCAGCTCAAATCCTGACACCAACACCACTGAGATATTCGGGCAGCAACTGATCTCCTTTAGGATTAAGATATCTCAGTCTTGTTTAGTGACAAATTTGATGTTTTTCATGTCCTTTATAGTACTGAACTAATTCTACCGATCATATTGTAATGTGACCACTCGTTTAAGAGACTCACTATCTCTTGCACTATGTCGAGATGGAAGATGATTTAAGGGTAGTCGGGAAGAAACTCTGAATTTAGAAGTTACATTGTGACTCGACCAATAACATTAGATTCACACTATAAAGAACTTAACAAGCGTTACATTGATCACTTCACAATAATCAACTAATGTAAGCAAGAGCATATTCTCGAAAGGATTCTTTTAAATTTTGATAATGCGACAAGAAGATGAAGTTTATCAGAGCTATATGATATATTTACGCAGTACATTTCAAACAATCACACCATACGACCACAAGTTGATGGGAGTGGGAATTCTACCGTTGGCTGCCGGCCCAGTGGTTCAGAGGGTTAGACGTTTGCCCCTGGGGTTGAATCTAAGGTGCGCACTGCTGTGGAGTCCCAGAGTGGGATGAAACAGCTGTCCAGTGTTCCATGGTCTTTGATGGTACCATACCTACATCAATGTGCGGCCAATCCAATCAACTAATCTGACCACATATAAACTTATTTAGACAATTATTTACGAAAACGAAAGTCAATGGAACAATCAAAGGATAAGAAAAGAAAACAATGGTAATGTTAAAAGCAGTGTGAATCACACCGTACTGCGAATATAATATTAATATTACCGGGGTAATGTTTAGTATAAGTATACATTGATTTTACACACATATGGAAGGTGGTTGAAGTTTCGTATACCTAAGGCTTCAATAAGCTTCAGTATACGCCTTAAAGAACTGTTGTACAACACCACAAGGGCCGATTTGATATCAACTTTTTCACCTGTTTCAATTAGGTGTTTATCGTCAGAATATGGTAGATACTAGTCCTGTGTATCTTATCTGCCACTCGAGGTCATTTGTTACAGAAGCTATTTGTGCATATGTTAAACTACCCTAACTCGCAAATCTTTAAAATGATCAGTGGTATTCTTTAAATTAACTTTTCTTAATGTCCTTTTCTCTCTTCAAAATAGATACGTTGTTATTTTGTTGATATGACAAAGAAAGTTAATTCAGTATTTTGTCAACAACATGGTGTTCATGTAGGTTATGGTTATCCAAGATTTCAATTAGTAACTACTTCTAAAATTAAATCATCATTACGTTATCGTTTGAAAGAAACAATTAAATTTGAATTTGGAATAAAAAAATTTAATGATCCTACATTAATGAATATGATTGAATCTTATGAAATAATTACATTTTTTCATCAACTTCTTCAACATAAACTATCACCAATCTATATAAGTGAAATAATTCCTGAATATGATAACCATGACATTAATAATTATGAATATCAAGGACATATTCCTATAACAACTAATATCATTAAAACATCATTGAATAAATTAAAATTTATACATAAAATTGTTGGTGCAACATTTAAAGAATTAGTAAATAATCCTCAATGGACATCTGTTGTTTATTTTAGTGAGTCATATGTTTATTATAAATATGTTGAATAGATATTTTGTTTTATATTCAATTGTTTATTGAATTATAACAAAGCAATTATACACGAAGAATATACTTTTCAATAAATTCTCATCATAATTAGAATATTATTTTAAGTTGGAATGTGATTGGCAAGTACAATTTAGGACTCGCGTTTTGTTTTATTAGGGACTCATCGGCTGGATGTACATGCATCCCAATGTTGATGTTCACACTGGGATTCGAACTCAGTCCGTTTCGGGTAGAACGCCACCGTTCTACAATACAATAATTCACTATTTTAATATAGTTAATTGTCTAATTCATTTATAGACTTAGTTATGTATGCCTTATTCTGCCCAGTGTATTGCAATAATTATGGATTAATGTTTATAAAGACTGATGATGGAGTTGCTGAGGATGATTGTCCTTCTTCATGCTTCTAAATCAATTTCCTTAACAAAACTCTTTCTTTTTCAGCAGCTAAATGGTGTATTGGATGTAATCAAACAATTTATAAAGAATTTACAAAATTAGTACAATATTATCAAGAAGTAAATCGAAATGATTTATTATTTGGTTACACAAATTATGAATTAAATGATTATGAAGAATTAACAGCTACTAAAATGCCTAGAATTAAAATATTTCCGAAACAATCGACTGTTCAAATTGATTATGAAGGTGTCGAGAACTTTCATGATATTAAAGAATTCATTGAATCTGTTGAAGGCAGATACTAGATAAGGTAAATGTTTATGTATGTAATTTCATTAAACAATAAAGCAGAAATTAATCGTAGAACTGTAGCCAAAAATAGTTATCTTGTGAAGTTCATACAAAAGTACTTTAAATCAACGAATGTGTTTCCGCAACAAATCATAGCCTCCAAGAAGAATGCATTAATAAATCTTCCATTCAGAAGAGATCTCAGCGTACAGAATATTTATTGATTATGGGCCAGCAAGCATCCATTTTTCTTACTATAAATCTGATTATTATTTAATCTACAAAGAACTTGTTCATAGAATTTAATTTAGCTGGCGGACTTCCTCCAGTTACCTCTAGTTGTACTTACCATGTTGTAGTACATACGTTAGAAGAACGTAAAGGGTATTATCGAGAAGAAGCTTAGAAAATATACCTAAGAATTTGATGCTAAATGGTTCCAAATTACCTAGTAATGTTTTAGGAATACACAGGTTATAGGTCACTCAGTGGATCAGATGTTCCACTCCGTATATTAGGTAGGCAGAATAACACCAAACTTCTACATTACGTTTAAACATCTGCTACTTTCTATAAACCCGAATTTATGCACATATAAGGAATCCGAATTCTAACTAGGACTTTCATGGTGAGTGAATTCTTGCTATCATAGTGTTTTTCCTTTTTTCCCTTCATTTTCCTAGTTCGTGTTTTTCATATTTGACAACGTGTCAAAATAACTTTGTATTTCGCTTCGTCTGTTCTACTTGTCACACAAACCTTCTTTGTCACTTTTCATTACAACTTTTATGTATTCATAATAGAACGCTTAATGTTTAACTTAGGCTTATTATTTTCTTACATTATTCATTAGAAAAATTTGACTTCGCATAATTTAGACATTTTACTCTCTTTTCACAAAAACTTCGTCACCATTATCATGATTAGTAATTTTGGTAATTAATATCGAATTTCATCACTGTCTGTTGTTAGCATAACAATCAATACATGTCTCTCTCACTTGTTCGCTTCTATCAATTTGTGACGATTATCCTGTATAATTAGTGATACCTACCCCATTCGCGACAAGTCTGAACTCCACCAGTCACGACTTCTTACTAGAACTTCGAGAATCGAAGGTGAACTCTGCTAAAGAGTCCCATGCTAGGACGAAACAGCTGTCCAGCGTTTCCTGATTTTAAGTAATAACCATCCAAAATCAATGTGCGACGAATATAAACGAGTAAACGTTTTTGTGTAACTGACAAAGAGCTTAATGATGTTACTTCGCAAAGTTTAAAACTATTTAATTTAACTTATAGTTTATTTGGTTGTTGTTACATGCAACACTTTCACTAGTGAAAAAATGTATTTTACTCAGCATTTATGACCACTTCTTTCGTCAGTTTTTGGCTGAGTTCTGAATACTAGAGTGTAATTTTCATTACAAAATTTCGTTTCAAGCTTTAGTAATTATTGTATTTGTGTTTTCCTGCATTTCGTAGGGCTATAATACATTGACGTGTTCGTAGGTAACTCAAATCATTTGAAATCTAGAACGACAATTGTGCCATAAATAACGTATCACTTATTTATTAAAAGAACTAAAATTGACTAATTCATATCCGAAATGCATTAATTCAACAGTGAAAAATCTTAGGAACAACCTCGTTCAAAAATGACTTCAGTTTATAATTAATTCATATAATTTAATCCAACTAAGTCTTATTATTTACTTACTCAATTACTATGTTGTTGTTTTCTTTCCTACCTTCCTTACTAGCCCACTCACTTACTTAACATTTGAGCCTTTTTCAAGTCCTAAAAATTAAGATATGTATACAATGGAAACTAATGTAAACGCATCTACATTAACAAAGCTAATTTTATGATTTCCTTCTGTTTTTTTTTCTTAAATTAAATAGTCAATTCCTCAATACCTTGAAATATATAGTGAGATTATCAATTATATAACAAGAAATTACTTCCAACCGATGGAGGCTTATAAATACATGTTATAAAACTGTCATTTCATAAACGAGTGAATGTAAACATTACTCCCTCTGTATAAAATGTTCAGTGTCTTCATTTGACTATTAAACATGATAATTTCATATTAGTCTTCAATGCTTGTACAACACCATTCCTAGTGGCAAAAGCTTATTTGCATTACATGTTCTTGGAGAATTTTTTGTTTCATTCATTTTCAGTACTTATCAGAGCAGTCGTTAGACTATTCATGAAGTAAATAATAAAAAAATGCTTCAAAGAATAAATTACTGAAACGGCTCGCGTCTAGCCAAAAAGTACTTTGTATTTCATGGAGTGCAGGATCACGTAAGAAAATTTCGTAGAAATGAAAGGTCTAGCCGATGACTCAGTAAGCTCACCAGGTGCACTCACATTTAATAATTAAACAAATCAATCAAAATAAGAAATTACACAAGATTGAAACAATGGCAACATATATATATATATAATTAAATGTAGATCAGATTAATTATTGAGGAATAAGTAGAGCGATGGCTACTGTTATATCTCGTGCTTGATAACTTGACTAGCCGCAAACAACCTTAGCACTCGAACGCCTTGAACCCTCCTAATCTCAAAATCAGAAGACAGAAGGCAAGAAGACAGGAAACATTATTCCAGTAGAATGGAGGGAGTTCGAGTCGATTATGTACAAAATATTCGTATATTTATAGTGACTATTCATCGAATTGAAATCACAAACATTTTATTATTACAGTGAAATAATGTCGAATATACTCTGGGAGTATAACTCACATAAATGTGGTGACAGTTTATAAATCATACTTATAAAAAATCAATGCAACTCCTTTCACTTGATTTTATGAACAATTGTAATTTTGGGGATCTCCTGTCCCCAACACCTTCCCTCTTTAAGGTTCTGTATGTATGATTTTCTTCTTGGGTCAACTTGCAACCTTGTTGCCGTGTTCCGCTTGCCGTCCATTACTCGTGATGGTTTGATTGTTTTGGCGTTGTATCTTCTGCGCTCTTTCTTACTGGGGCTCTTTAGAAAGGTGTCCACCAGTATTTCAAATGGGAGACGGCCATGCGTTGCCACTGTTCCTCCATTCCTTCGCATTTGATTGACATGTCTCGTGCACGTAACGAAACTTCCTCGAACTAAGCATAATACCTTTCGGATCCGCTGTTCGACAACACACGGCTCCCAGTTTCTATTACCCCGATACGATCTGATGAAAACTTTTTCGCCCACCTGAAAACTAAGAATAGTCGTCCGTTGCCTTTCGCCGTTGGATTTATCCGTTTTTTGGGTGGCAGCATACTGCTAAAGGTAGTCCGCACCTTCCTTTCGAACATACACTCTGCCGGTGACTGTCTCTTTGGTACAGCAGGGTTTGGCGTAACAAGTGGCTGGAATGCTGTGCATTAGTGTGTGCCACCATTATTTTGTTGCCTAATGCACGAACTTTATGTTTTCTGGAATAAAGTCTCGGTGGATGACGACGATGTAAGTTTTCTTTACAGTGAGTCCCTTTGTGTCTTTTACGATGGCATTTAATACAATGATGGTCTTTGTATGGACAAAACTTTTTATAGTGCCATTCTCCACATAACCAGCATAGGAAGGAGGCTGTGAGCCAAATCGCTTTTGCACATTAGAATCTTTTTGCTCAGTTATTGCATGAACGTACGGAGGACGACTACCATTCTGAACTATAGAAGTATCGTGCTTCAAGTTCATCACCCTCTGGCATCCACTGGTGACTTCTTCCAGAGTGATACTTGGAGACTGTTCAATTTTACTCAAAATCCTGGTTCTTATGTCAGCATCTTCAGGTGATTACAGGCTGCATACAAATAGCAAACACTTGAACTGGTCTTCTGTCATTGATGATAATTTAGACCGTTCACATTCATGATTCATTAAGCATGCATGTTTCACCTAGTCGTTATCGCCTGCTTTTGATAATTCAAGACATTAGTAGCGCATGTTGAATAAAGACGATTGTTCACCGAAGATTTGCTATAGAATCTTTATTGTTGCCTCGAAACTAAAATCTCTTGGGTTCTTTGGTAGGATGTAGTTAGTGTAGCATTCATGTTCAGCCGTACCAAGTTTTCGAAGTAGCATTCTGACTTTCGCGGCATCATCAATTTTTTACAGGTCGACCTTGAACAAGTCTCCGTACTTCTTAAACCACGAATCAAATGTAATACCAGCTAACCCATGGAAATGAAATTGTTATGGAGTGAAGAAAGAGAGGAAGGATTATTTGGTTGGTTGTAGCGAACGCCAATGAAGTGTGCTTAGTTGATAATGCGCGACTGACCTAAGCCCGCTCACCCCCAGGCCGATAATAGAAGAACTAGAATTGGGAGCCGGAAAACGGAGAACTGAGAACTTATTGTATTTTAATCATGCCTTTATATATACATAAAACCATACCACACGGTAAACCAATCACAAATCTAGCATTGATACAGAACAAAAGAAAGTGTGGCAGTGAATGGGTACAACTTGCACACAATTAAGTAAACGTAGTTCATAGGAAATAACAATGTACTAAGGGTAAATAAACTAAACGGAAGGACCGGGTAAGGGGAACGTAACAGTCATAGAAATGAAAAGATTACATTGTCCATAGTTATAACAATTGAAATAACGTCCTAAAGCACAGTCCTCGGAGATAATCAATCTTCATTAGGTGTCTGGCATATCAGAAATTCATTGATAGAGTTCATGACTGAATCGGCATGAGATGTGCATTAGTTTTCTGATAGCTTCTTTTGGGTAAGATTCATTTGATGGGTTAATGTTTCTAGTACATGTGTCTGAAATTCTTCGTATCGTTTTTCCTGACGTTCCAGCAAACCTTTAACTTGTTCACAGGTAAATGAAGTTTTGATAAGTTCACCCCGTCGCCAGTGTAATAACGTGACAAAAAAGTGATCGTTTGATGAGGAACGCCTATTGAAGTGTTCCTAGTTGATAATGCACGTTTTCCGTATGCCCCGTTCGGTCCACAGTTGGCGATAGAAGAATCTGAATCTGATTCCGATCCTGTCTTGGTTAATCTATCGTCTTATTCTTCTATCTCCGGCTTGGGACCGAGTAGAGCATACGGAAAACGAGCATTATCAACTAGGCACACTTCAATAGGCGTTCGCCACCAACCAATCAAATTTTTCCCACGTTACAACAGCTACGGCAAGCACAATTTGTGACTATAGTCTACATCAAAACAAGTCTAGAACTATGAAGACATGGTTATCATTACCAGGCCTTGACTTGCTAATCTGAAGGAAACTGAACATCAGTTTGAATAGTTTATAATAAATTCTTTGGAGAAGCGACTTAAATTAAAGACGTTAAAAGTCACGAATTTAAGGTATCTACACCTTGATATTTCACAAGCATATTATTTATATGAAGATATGATATACTTTAATGCGTACTACACTAACACTGTATAGTGTTCATGCAGTTTTTAGTAAACTATGACCACACTTAAATTTAGTTTGAAGCACAGATGGCAATAGGATCGTACGAATGAGCGTAGCTGCTTAGTTACAACTCAGCGATGCAATCTGAAGCTACAATCACAATGATTTGCAATACTAGTTGATCATATCATATCATTACTGATGCCTCCTCGAACTCTTATGATTAAATAAAAACATCTACAAATCAAAGTATTAATAAGCAACAGCTAAATAAAGTCCGTCAAATATGTCCGATACACAAGTGTAGGCAATGTATGAAACAAAAAATACTAATTATCAGGTCTTCGACTGAGGTTCAATTTTATTTTTTACCCGTATTATTGCGAATTCCCGACATTAATCAATACATCAAGTACTTTCATCAGAGCTGGATTTGTTTGGAGATGTTGAACATCTTAGGTAATTATTAAATAACGATGTGTAATGGAAGAGCAATCCAATTTAGTTAAAGTATTGTTAGTACGGCGAAAATATAAGAAAAACGCTGCAAACGACACAGTAGGATATAGTTATTGAGAGTTATGCATAAAACTCAACAGGAATTTAAATTTTGACACTTACCTTAACACTATCACCATCGTCTTTGTTGGGTTTTATGAAGAGGTTTACATAGTCCACAAAACTTTTTATAGGTAGTTTTTTTCCATTAAGGAAAACTTTGACGCCATTACAGGTTGCAGCCATGTCATAAGCTCGACGAGTGAAAAGAGATACCGTATCCTGTTCTAGCTCAGTCATACCGAAACGGCTCAGGTCAGGATAGAATGTGATGCAAGTAAAGTCCTCCCCTTTATCTGCCAAAATTTTCGGTTCCGATGTTTTTGTCATATTTTCGACCCATACCTGGAAAAATGAAGTTACAGTGAAAATTCGTACTTGTCGGAAGCATTTTTTGTACTCTTTAGAAGATGTTTCTACAATGAACTTCTTGCTAAAAATATTACACAACTTGGCTCCATAACCATTTCTACCACCTGTCACCTTCCGTTCAGTGTCATCATAATTACTGGAAGTGAGAAGGTGACCAAATATCAAAGTAGGAACGTAAATATTTTCAACCTTGTGATGAACTACTGGGATGCCTTTGCCGTCGTTCCATATGCGAACCATATTTTCAGCGCTTCAAAATAATTAAGGAAAGGAATACTTACGGATTGATATCGATCTTTATGCATGACATGGTAGGATCTCTAACTTTGTTATCGGCAGCATTCACTAAACATATTAAAGTGCTGATATAATCATACCCAGAATTTCGTCGAAAATCTTGTAAAGGCCAGGAGAGAATGTGATGTCACGACTAACCATGTGCTCATGGTTTTCATCTAAAACCCACATTTGCTGAGTGTCTTTTAGTGTAGAACCAATATAAGAATCCGGCCGTAAAAGTATGTGCTCCAATTGGGTTTTCTTTTGGTAAATGCGCTCAACCGACAACCGCTTTTTGACAGACTGCCCTGTGTTGTCATTTTCAGAGTTGCTTATAACGTCACCGTTAGGTTGCGGAAGCACAACGGCATCCATTTTAGAAACTGTACGGATACCAGCTAATTTCTACCGGTATGCATAGCGTATGGAGAGAGCCCATTTGTGAGAACTAAGATCGTATTCAAGTAGCAAAATCATGACATTTCTCACATTCTGAAAGTATCACTAGTAGTATCGTCAAATATTCGGTCATAGGAGCCTTATTGTTTATTATGTATGATGGCATATGCTATTGCCTTCAAGGAACTGGGGGAAAATCTTTAAGTCACCTGAAGATTTCAAGATTGCCTATTCACCCTACCCAAGTAATAGTCGAATTGTTAACGCCATATTGTAAAATGACCCCAACAAACTAAGCAAGCAGTGCGATACATGGTTTTTTCTTATTGCACAAAAGACAGGGTGCCTACTATTCGGAGATTCCAACACAGTGATTGGTCTTAACTCTAACAAACCCGATTCATATGAACTAGGTAGTCTCTGCGATTTAAAATAAGATATTCAGAAGGCTAGGAATTTGCCGATTAAGCTTTTCCACATATCCCCAGAGTCCGCTGACTTATTGGTTTTATCTACCGTAACTATCATCCTAATGGATCTAAAAAAATCCTATTTAGACCTGTCTTATTCTTCTTATGATTTTTGCCAAATTATGTCCAGGTGCATGCTTTCCGCAGATCGACATAAAATTGAGATAGTTTAACGGTATTTTACTAGACTCCTTACTTCTGATCGACTGTATGGAGATTGATACCATACTTGGAAACTAGGCCCTTTGTGGGTCAAAAGGATTAAACTTAATCTTACCATTCTCTATAGCACTCTTCATAATGAAACTGTAACAGACTAATAATTTCAGATATGCTCGAAAACTGAAATCAAAACTCTCTAGTAAGAGCACCAAAGGCTTCGTTTAACTTAAAATCCTCCTCCCTTAATTCACATTGCACGAATCTCCGGATCTGGTTACTAGAAAGGATACAAATACTTAACACCCTAACACAGTACAAATTCTCCCTAAACCTCCACTTAAACAATGTCGTCATCTGTAATTTACTTAATAAAACTTATGCCAACTGTAGTATATTTATTAATGAACCCTCAAACACCTAATCTTTCCAGTGCCCTTGCCCCAAAATCCTATCTGCAGAATAATGTTTTCGCTTACTCACTTACTGGCCTCAATACGTTTTCTTTTCCAACAGATTGTTCTCTGGACTCGCATAATATCTCTGTATTTCTTAGAAATTCACAGACTTAGCCCATATCGTTCAACCGCGTTTCCCCTGAATAATGACGTTGCATAACAACCCGTACTTCTTAATAGACATCTGTCAAATCAAGGCAAGAAAAGTCTAGAACGTAGGGTGTCAAACACTGGACAATGATTTCCTAATAACCACTAAATATATGTTCCTGACATCATAAAAGGAGAAGGTGGAGATTCATTCCAGCAGACTGGATGGTAACCCTACACAGCACTACTTAAAGCACCTAACTTGCATCCTGTGCAGTGCAGGAGGGTCAGCAGAAGATATTATTTTAGTACATCATTATCAGACTACTGGTAAGATGTAGTATTAAATTAAGTATGAGAGGATATCCTTATAGAGTATAACACGAAAGGGTTATGATTAAAGTGATTACTAACTGTTTTGTGGTCAGGATAAGCAAACTGTAGAACCCCTCACTTGAAGAGTTGGTCTTAGTACCTCCCTCTGAATATATCAAATGAAAGCTTGAAGCATTTTACTCCCTACAGGCACTAAGGGACTTTATTGTAGAAGCAACACATTGGCAACTCTTATTTGCGACTCCTACTGAATCTTCTATTCCCAGTAAACGACAGTTTGCTTGTTCAGTCAAAAAAGTTTGAAGTTCGAATCAATGACCACAGATGCCACTAGTATTTCTCAGTTGACAGCTAAATTATCAGGCAAGTACCATCTGACTAATGTTTAACTGGTGACTACTTCCATATAGTCCTTTCCTATGTGCTTTAAATAACTTCCATATGCCTTCACCACAAGTCAAGGCGTTTAGAGTTACGCCTTTAAACTCTGTATACTAATAAACGGGTGGTTTTCGCAAGCATTTATTTCATCCTTTCAAGCAGATCTCTAGAGAAATGATCATCCTTGCATTGACATAATCCACTACTAAATTAATAGCTGTGGCATGATCATCCGGCAATCTATTTCTTCTTTAAGTGTTGCGTTTGATTCCCTCATCATATATGTTTTTCATCATCATCATCATCTTAATATTTTGGCTGGCCTTCACAATAATGCACCACTTCATCAGACAAGTGGACCTTCTTAATTGTGCTTCGCGTGTACACAAATCCATCCTAATACAAAATTCATGGTTGGTAACCTTATGAGTTTCGGGTAATTTACAGTAAATTTCACCTTATTCAAAAATTTCAGAGTACACTGACTGTACAAATAGGCGTACATTGTCATTTGATAATAGTGCATTCTAGAAATCAAGTACGATGTAGCCCATATATTTGGTAACATCTGTAGTGGTAAATAATCCCCAAAATAAATAGTTACATAAGTCCTCGACATTGATGCTGACCATGTTTGTTTTGCGGATACTACTAGTTGATGGTGCTTAATCACGCATCATCACCAGATCACGTCACGACTCACCGTGGAAAGCATCTTTCTCTCAAGCTTGCCAGTCTAGACGTCGTTATCCCACTGACGCTCTATTCACGATCAAATATAACTTCTTTTCCATCGTGCATTGCCTTCTGATTTATTCTCATACCTAAGAGTGGGTCCAATCGTTAGAAGTTGCTCTAATAACACGACAAACGTAACTTGGTCATATACCTGGTGCACTCACATCAAAGTCACTTTTACTTTTCGAGACTCCCAACAAAAAACAGGCCCCAACATATGGCTACTTTTCTGAAGAGCTTACCGAAATGATCGACAAAATGACTGTTATGCCTTTAAACGACTGGTAAATTCATCATTGATTACTGTATCGTCAGAGCCATCAAAAAATTCAGCCTAAAATAATCAACCGATACGTTTCTGTAGCTGAACCTCGATCAACGGATAGGAAAATTTGAATACACCTGTTTCAACCATTTGATACATTTTTGATTTTTATTTTACAAATGGACTATCAACTTCCCTTGAAAAATAAGTTACTTAAAAATGCCTTCAACGTAGATCTATTGACAAAGATATCAAACCCAATCTATAGAGTGAATCTGAAAACACACATTGAAGTAGAGATTGCCAAAATGTGAATCTAAAGTGTTTCACTGGACAGCACCTTGAAGAAAGGAATGTCTTGAACGTTGTTGACAGAACGTTATGGCAAATTAGGGAACTGTATTGTATTGCCGTTTACTACTACTAGATGAACTGGTTTCATTCTCCTTCCGAGTTCATTACAAATTCAGTTTACTTTCAAAACTTGCATTCTTACATCGACATCTTGGATACAACTTATCTTTAGTGTTTGTCATGTTCTTCAGTTTAACCAAATTATGTATTTGGAACTTAGTTTTCGTGGAATCATCAATTAAACTTTGATATAAGCTAAAAATAGCAGTAGTAATTTTGAGAAAGTAAGAATAGTCGCAATAATAACTAAAACGAAAGCAAACAACATATAATTCCTGCTTTTTTGGGAGCAACTCAGTCTCATGGCTATCATATCCGAATGAAACTTTATAAAAGCCTTGGAAATGTATAATAACTTCACCAAAAAAATAAAAGGAATGAAAATAGTGGTATTCAGCTGAAACTGTTAGGACTAGTGTGTCTAAACACATATTATTAGAAGATACCAAAAAACTGAAACCAAAACCAGGACGGATTCAATTGGTCTACACTAGCTAGTCACGCAGATATTGGATATTGGTTGTAAATAAGGATGAATTAACTGGTCATTTAATGTGACACTATTGAAACCGTGTACGATTGTAGAAATATTAATTTACACATTCTTTTTATTACAGGGAACAGATGAGCTAACATGCTGGGAGATGTACGCGCCCTGTAAGGACTATACATACCTGATCATAACTCCCAATCTTCCCATTCGATCTGTTTTACACACCATCCCGTGCAACTCAAAATATATACCACTGTGTTTTCCCTATGAAGCTGCATAATATCCATTGTGTATTTGACGTATCTTTTCAGCCGACAGAGAACACTTGACCAACGAATTAGCACTTGTTACTTGTTAGCCATAAAGATATTGGATATTGGAGTTAGCTCACAAATCAGGTCTCTAGCGCGCGTACTGTGGTTTTGTAATATATTAACATCTTGCGACCTGTTTTCACGACTTTTAGTAAGCTTCAGTAGAAGTTCATACCATTTTCTCTATCTTGAATCGCCTCATAAGTCTCGGCTCTCTGCAGTTTTATTGGGTCGTTGTTGCTCAGTTTTCTATCGTACAGTTTCTAAAATGGATGCCGTTGTGCTTCCGCAACCTAACGGTGACGTTATAAGCAACTCTGAAAATGACAACACAGGGCAGTCTGTCAAAAAGCGGTTGTCGGTTGAGCGCATTTACCAAAAGAAAACCCAATTGGAGCACATACTTTTACGGCCGGATTCTTATATTGGTTCTACACTAAAAGACACTCAGCAAATGTGGGTTTTAGATGAAAACCATGAGCACATGGTTAGTCGTGACATCACATTCTCTCCTGGCCTTTACAAGATTTTCGACGAAATTCTGGGTATGATTATATCAGCACTTTAATATGTTTAGTGAATGCTGCCGATAACAAAGTTAGAGATCCTACCATGTCATGCATAAAGATCGATATCAATCCGTAAGTATTCCTTTCCTTAATTATTTTGAAGCGCTGAAAATATGGTTCGCATATGGAACGACGGCAAAGGCATCCCAGTAGTTCATCACAAGGTTGAAAATATTTACGTTCCTACTTTGATATTTGGTCACCTTCTCACTTCCAGTAATTATGATGACACTGAACGGAAGGTGACAGGTGGTAGAAATGGTTATGGAGCCAAGTTGTGTAATATTTTTAGCAAGAAGTTCATTGTAGAAACATCTTCTAAAGAGTACAAAAAATGCTTCCGACAAGTACGAATTTTCACTGTAACTTCATTTTTCCAGGTATGGGTCGAAAATATGACAAAAACATCGGAACCGAAAATTTTGGCAGATAAAGGGGAGGACTTTACTTGCATCACATTCTATCCTGACCTGAGCCGTTTCGGTATGACTGAGCTAGAACAGGATACGGTATCTCTTTTCACTCGTCGAGCTTATGACATGGCTGCAACCTGTAATGGCGTCAAAGTTTTCCTTAATGGAAAAAAACTACCTATAAAAAGTTTTGTGGACTATGTAAACCTCTTCATAAAACCCAACAAAGACGATGGTGATAGTGTTAAGGTAAGTGTCAAAATTTAAATTCCTGTTGAGTTTTATGCATAACTCTCAATAACTATATCCTACTGTGTCGTTTGCAGCGTTTTTCTTATATTTTCGCCGTACTAACAATACTTTAACTAAATTGGATTGCTCTTCCATTACACATCGTTATTTAATAATTACCTAAGATGTTCAACATCTCCAAACAAATCCAGCTCTGATGAAAGTACTTGATGTATTGATTAATGTCGGGAATTCGCAATAATACGGGTAAAAAATAAAATTGAACCTCAGTCGAAGACCTGATAATTAGTATTTTTTGTTTCATACATTGCCTACACTTGTGTATCGGACATATTTGACGGACTTTATTTAGCTGTTGCTTATTAATACTTTGATTTGTAGATGTTTTTATTTAATCATAAGAGTTCGAGGAGGCATCAGTAATGATATGATATGATCAACTAGTATTGCAAATCATTGTGATTGTAGCTTCAGATTGCATCGCTGAGTTGTAACTAAGCAGCTACGCTCATTCGTACGATCCTATTGCCATCTGTGCTTCAAACTAAATTTAAGTGTGGTCATAGTTTACTAAAAACTGCATGAACACTATACAGTGTTAGTGTAGTACGCATTAAAGTATATCATATCTTCATATAAATAATATGCTTGTGAAATATCAAGGTGTAGATACCTTAAATTCGTGACTTTTAACGTCTTTAATTTAAGTCGCTTCTCCAAAGAATTTATTATAAACTATTCAAACTGATGTTCAGTTTCCTTCAGATTAGCAAGTCAAGGCCTGGTAATGATAACCATGTCTTCATAGTTCTAGACTTGTTTTGATGTAGACTATAGTCACAAATTGTGCTGTATAACTATGTACATCTTTCCCTTCACTTGGTTACATCTTTCAGTGGTTACTTTAAATGTAGGTTGTATATGAGGCAGTCAACCCACGTTGGCAGGTAGCAGTAGCAGTTAGCAACACAGGCTTTCAGCAAGTCAGCTTTGTCAATAGTATTGCAACTACAAAAGGTGGGACGCATGTCAACTATGTGAGTGATCAGATTGTGAACAAGCTAATGGATATTGTTAAAAAGAAGTCTGGAAAATCTGGTGTTCAAATCAAACCTTTTCAAATAAAGAATCATATGTGGTTATTTGTTAACTCTCTAATAGAAAACCCCACCTTCGATTCTCAGACAAAGGAGAATATGACATTGCAGGTTAAAAGTTTCGGCTCCACATGTACTTTAAGTGAGAAGTTTGTTGGACAGGTGAGTATAGTTCATTAGTTTTTTTCTGGTTGTGTTTATTTTGCTCTACAACCATCTTTTACAATACAATTCAGATGTATGTTTTATTTTACAGTAGTAATCATCGTGACCTTAAGTGCTATCGAGTTTAAGATAGTGAAACACCTCGGTCTCATTTTTAATTTTAATCCTTGAAGTAAACAGAACTCGGTGTAATACCTAATTTACTCACTTCAGGGTTACCAGCTCAGTTCAGTATTTCATTTAGAGTATAGGGATTTTTATCAAAACCAGTCTTTAGCTGGTCGTAAACGTTCATATAGGTTCTTGTTAAAACACTCGTAGTTAAATAAGCTTTACACTAGTTTCCGAAAAAAATCGTCCTCTGAATAATAGATTCGCAATTTTAGGCCAAATGTATGTATTTTTAATTTCATATGGTAAACTCGTAAATATCAGTGTATAGACTAAATTTACTATGAACTTGTCTTAATTCTTATTAGAACTGCTAGATCGGAAGAAAATTAGCCCATTTTTGTGAGTAATATGCTTTTTCCCTATGATTTATCGTAAATTAAACTTTACAATCTTAGTTTCCAATCAACTAATAGGTCGTCTCTTAAATAGTTGCTTTGATATGCCTAACACTAATGCTTTCTTCCGGTCTTAGTCTAAACTTCAGAATGTTTGATACTATTCCGTCTTCCTAGTTATCATAGGTGTTATTTAATCTTGAAACCCAATAACATTTACATATTCATGGTTCTTGCCATTGAATGATAACTACGTAGGTTATAGATGGCATGCTCGTAGCAACACGATTTTATTAGTTTAGACACCGGAATGAAGTACGAGATAGGCTTTATGTTTACTGTGTTGTGGTTGTCAATTAAAACGAATATCAAGTAAATTGCAGTTAAATATTGATTCTATGGTCAGACTCATCATTTTTAAATTTATAACTTAAGTTCTCAGTTTATTGCTGATTATAAATCATTAGCAACATAACCTATTGAGTGATTTAATATTAGCCCTGACTTTTGCAAGTCATTTAGTCAATAACAAACATTACATCTGAACTAGTTACAAATTGTTGAAACTTGTACATTGTCTGGCGCCTCCATTTTATCAAACATTTTCACGTTTTAATACAATTTTTAATTCATTAGAAAGGTACTTGGGATTGGTGGGTTTTTAAAAATGTACCAGTACATATACACATACCATCAACAGTAACATCAGTAATTTTTCCGTTTTACCCATCATCTATGTATTGGGGAAATTGTGATTCCCGATCTTTATGTATTTGCACTTATGTGTTCTAGGCTTCAAAATCTGGTATAGTTGAAAATGTGCTTTCTTGGATTCGTTTTAAAGCGATGGAAAAAATGGATAAACAATGTCATAAATCTAAACATTCTAAGCTCAAAGGAATCCCCAAATTAGACGATGCAAATAACGCAGGCACTAAAAATTCGTCTCAGTGCACTCTTATTTTAACCGAGGGTGATTCAGCTAAAACGTTAGCTGTAGCTGGTCTTGGAGTTGTCGGTAGAGATAATTATGGTGTTTTCCCATTGCGAGGCAAGTTGCTAAATGTACGCGAAGCGTCGAATAAACAAATAATGGAAAATGCAGAAATCAATGCATTGATTAAAATTCTTGGACTCCAGTATAAACTAAAATATGAATCAGTGGATGCGCTAAAGGAATTACGTTACGGCAAGTGAGTTCTATGTTGAAACTATTATTTGCATTCTCAGAGAAACCTTCAAGTTATATATACACATATACATATGTATGTATATATGCATTAAACTATTCACTTTTGTTATGTAAGTTGTTTTCCATTTATAGGATTATGATTATGACTGATCAAGATCAGGATGGCTCTCACATCAAAGGTTTAATAATAAATTTTGTTCACTGTAACTGGCCAAATTTGCTAAGGCACAATTTAGTGGAAGAATTTATTACTCCAATCGTAAAAGTGTTTAAAGGGAAACAAGAACTATCTTTCTACAGCTTACCAGAATTTGAAGAGTGGCAAAAATCAACTTCGGGCTGGCATACTTGGCGTGTAAAATACTACAAAGGTAGGCTTAGTCTCGATTGTTCGTTTTTATTCTTACTTTGAATGGGATTTTTTTTATCAGGATACTACGTTTTCTCATGTAGTTAGCAGAATTTTCCGCCACTCTGGTATACTAAATTTCTTTAGTAAAAGGTTTGTTTGCATCTCTAAACAAATCTGTTAAACTTGGGCCGGCAATTGCAGCTAAGGTAATTGCAAAGTGTGGAGATATTCATTTTACTATTGCCTTCCGTAGAGCTTAAATAACTAGATCAGTCATCAGGAACTAAGCACTTATTGTTTATAGTCGTATTGATTTATCTCATAATCTTTGGTTGTGAATTTAACATTCACCCACCATTCCCGTTTGTTTCTTGTCCTCGTTTTTACTTATTGTTCTTATGAGCCGATGCTTTTTTTCTCTACGTTTAGTAACAACCAAGCTGTTTTTATGGTAACTATTAAATTTAGTCAGTTGTTATATTGTGTGTTCAAACTAATGAAAAAGTATGTATTAGTTTTGTACACAATTATCTTTTCTTATAAACTATACAAATATATTTGATAATAACATAAACCTCATTAATTTTATTTTACTTCTGGTTAATTTTTTTGTACATTGTTTTCCGTCACATTAGGTTTGGGTACTTCAACAAGTAAAGAGGCTAAAGAGTACTTTTCTGACATGAATCGTCATCGAATTCGATTTCGTTACAGTGGGAATGAAGATGATGGAAGTATTCAGTTAGCTTTCGATAAAAGTAAGATAGCAGATCGTAAAAATTGGCTGACCAACTTCACGCAAGAGCGTAAACGTCGACGTGAACTAGGTCTTCCAGAACCTTATTTGTATGGAAAAGATACTCGGGCCATTAGTTATCATGATTTTGTTCACAAAGAACTAGTATTATTTTCAAATTTGGACAACGAGCGCAGTATTCCATCTGTTGTAGATGGACTGAAACCTGGTCAAAGAAAGGTTAGCATCTAACAAATTTCGTATATTTACGATAAAATGTTCTATGATATATCAAGCTGTGATTGTAAATCGACTTCTAATTCCTGCTAATTCACATACCTGTTGTTTAGTCAACTGAAAAATGCATTCTATGCTTTAATGATACTGAACGTTAACACTGATTGACATTTCAGTCTGATTCAAACAGTTGTATAGTACTATTCCGTTTAAGCATTCGGCACACTATGGACTTAATTTATTTTCCTAAACAAATAATATTATTTTCATTTCCATAGTTTCTGGTTATGCTCTAATTTAATCATGAAAAATCTCGTCAACACTTATTCAGAACCGGATGTTATTCACAACATTCAAAACCAAGAAACAGTCTGACAATTATAATTTAATATACTTCACAAACAATTAGTAGCATACCTTATCTATCAGTCAGGCATGTAGAAGCTAGCATATGTATACACCAGTCTGAAATCTTACTCTATTTCGACTATTGAATTTTTTGAACTTAAATTCAATTGATTTTACACTTCTCTTCGTTGTAGGTACTATTTACGTGTTTAAAAAGGAATCTTGTTAGAGAAATTAAAGTCGCTCAACTCGCTGGTTCTGTTGCTGAGTTATCGGCCTATCACCATGGCGAACAATCCTTAATGAGCACTATTATCGGTTTGGCTCAAAATTTCGTCGGTAGGTTTTATTTATTTTCAAGTACTTCAAAGCAAAATGATACTGTATTTTCAGTATATATATATATATAACACAAAAACGAATACCCAATTAGTATTCACATCAGTAGTCATAAAAGTATTGGACATAAAGGGTGTGGCTGAAGAAGGAAGAATTAATTCGTAGAACGTAAGTTTCGTACGAAGATCGAATTCACTTGTGTCATTGCGATATCTTCTGAGGTATGTTACCCATTATTTCCAACTATTGGTTGCGACGATCTCGGTGACCCCAACACGATAGTCCACACTTACTAACAATATGGTTCAGACCATCAGTCAACAAATTCATGAATCGATTCTATCTAGATACACAAATATGAGGTTGAAAATTCTGTTTCATAGTTTGTTAGATTCTGAATGTTTATACTGAGCATGTTTTCTCCTATCATGCCTTTTATGCTTGGTTTATTGTTTAATAATATTATGAAGTCATGTAACTGTTATGCCTTTAAAATTAACGGCCCATTAATCCTAAGTAAAACACGTGATCACTACTAAACGCTAAATAACTAGTGTGTAAAAAGCACTCATCTAAGTAGTTGCTTCGTGTAAACTTTCTGACAGTCATAAATGATCCGGCTCGACGGATTTTTAAATTAGTCTTAGTCCACATAAGAGACTGTCTGATTGGACTAATCTCCGCGAACCACTTAACCAGTCAGCGATTATGTGCTCACTAGCTACTGACTTCAAGATGTGTTCCTGAAGTTCTAGTGACAATTCGTGACCAAGTCAGTTACCCACTGCTTGCTCTATATTGCAAACTGACAGATTAAATGTGTTATGTAACGGTCACGTTTCCGCTGTGGGTCGTGTATTCGAACCCTGGCGAGGCCAGATATATGCACTTTTGAAGAATGCTAGACTAGCATTCTTGTTTCCTTTGAGTGCAGTGGTTTACCAGGTGGTCAGTCCACGACGAAAATATCTATTGGTAAACTGCCTTCTAAATCATGACTAGCATCTTACCTAACTCTGGTAGTATCTGTAATCGTTACACTGTAGACCTCCGGAATTCTCTAGTATAGCTGAGGATGGGGAGTCTACTTTCCCTCGAAATATTCCAATACGGCTACGCGTTTATATCTTTCACCAGAGGATTTTGCTGTGAGAGGACAAAAGCGAACATTTGGAGTTAAAGTCGTGTTGTTGTGTACAGAAGGTTCACCTAGGAGATTTAGAAAACTTTGATTCCAAACCACTAGTATACATAATGCGCAGGATACTGAAGTAACAAATGAACACATACTCTGGTCACCAGCTATCATGGGATTGAATCTCCTGAAGGTTCTCGATAGCTTTGTGGATTAGAACTGTAGGTTCGAGGTTTGATGAAGTACCTTTAAAAGAACCCTTTGTTTTGATCTTGGCACCCTTTCAGTATCTTAGCTTACGCACAAATAATTATGCTTTAAAAATGTAAGGCTTAGGTTCGGCCGTCGCTGTGGTACTAAATTAGTGTATCTTCTAGATTCATATTCATGAGTTATATCGCTCCAAAGAATCGAGTATATTACGACCTTGGAAGACTTCAGTCACCACGCAATAATGTTCCTATATTATTTCTACTATATTGTTTACAGTTCGTCTAAATTTTTATTTTGTGATTTTTAGGTTGTAAATGCAGCTGGACAAAGTCATTCAGATAAAATAAATCTTCATCATCTCTCACACTAATCGTTCTTCTTGTACACATGGAGGATTTAACTAGCACCCGTATATTTCTATTCATGATAGATTCAAATCATCAATGAATTCAACAATCATCAGCAGATATCTGATTTATTAATTTAATAAAGTAACAAATATTGTTAATTATTCAAAGTTGAATATTCAGTTAGAAATTTGATACCACAAACTAACTGAGACAGTCACGTAAAACTGCGGAAGTAATGTTTAAATTGGTTTAAGTTATGCAAATGCAAGAAAATCCTATACGTATATCAGGTCCAGTTTGGTAACTGTCGTTAAGGTATGTAAATTACATATGGGTCAGAGGAATTTTGAGACAAGGATGGATGATGGACGCGCAATTTTTTAATGCTTAGGGTTATTTTTTTACCTGTAATGACTAATTTTTGCCTTATGTTTAATCAACTGAGTCTACACCTGTACGTCAGCAGGCAATATTTACCGCAACAGAAATAAGCTGTATTACCAGTCAGAACAAAATGGACTAAAAGAGACAGTGACTAACTTAACTTATGCCAGAACACCGTAAACAGCTTCTACAAATGTCAGAGTAGGCTAGGTTTTCCACAATAACTTCACATCAACTCACATTTACAGTGATTTTATTTTAAAATGTGTAATTAATGTTTCTGTGCCAAAAACGCTCGTGGTAACTTCAATGAACGTTTTAGTACGTTAATTTTATATCGTTTTTCCAGATAC
>CM068305.1:51595170-51621296 GCA_034768735.1 Schistosoma mekongi | reverse complement strand
AGGTGGTAATAATTTGTTGTCAGAACCGAAGAATTTTGGTTGGGTTAACTGGTCAAATCTAGGGTGAACACTGCTAATGAGTTCCATACTAAAATAAAACAGTATTCTCACTGGTACCCAACCAACCTAAATCTGTGATGAATGCAAACAATGAAAAAGAAAACAATTGTTCAGAAAGCATTCATTAAACATTTCACCAAGTTAACTTACTGTTTACTTTCAATGATATCTTCTTGTAAGCAAATAATAAATAAGCATATTATAAATAAACTAAGCCATTTCATATATCCTTCACTACAGTGTAGTGTGGATAAATGCATGACTGTTTGTTGAAGATACAATTAATTCAGTATAAATGAAATGAAATCTTCTTTACTAAACTAAACGTAGACTGAATAGATTGATTAAAATTATTTTCCTATTAATATACATTTTGAAAAATGACCAAATTGTTTTTTTTTTTGTTTTTATTTGTTTTTTTTTCATATTAATTAAAATTTACTTTTCAGATAAAGTAGTTATTCAAGTAAAACCCTTATTTAAGATAGAATGACAAATAAATACTTCATCGAATATTTCTTTCATTCACTTTCTTTTCTTTAAATGAGAAAAATGCGAAAGTGATTGTCTGCGTTGATTTTTCTTATGTGATCTATTGATATGAAAAAGTAAACTAACTAACAAACATTAATCTGTGGGTACCTGTATTTTATTGCATAATATTGAATTTGGATTTCGATTGAATATGAGAAATATAAAAATACCTAATGTAAATGTATACACCATGAAACTTAATTACGTTTAAATAGCGTAATTATAATACCAATGTTGCTGATATCTAAAGGTATCTTGTGTATGTGAATACATGTTTTGTTAGATTTATAACTTATCAAATGTTTGCATAAGCATCTTAGGATGAAACTTTCATTCAGAGTAGGCATTCATTATTTTGATAACCTAATTTATATAGGCCATTTTAAGAAATGACATTTGAATTAAGGTGGTTTTGTAAAGATAAATATTAAGTTTAGTTGTTTATGTTCGTCATACATTGATATTGATCTGATACAATTGAAAACTAGGGAGCACTAGACAACTTTTTTGTCCTAGTATGGCACTTTTTGGAAATTCACACTTTCGATTACAACAGTGAATCAAACCCAGAGTTTTCAATTCACACTGAGGATGCTCAGCTATCTGTATTACTGGATCGGAGTTTACTTGTGGGATTTCCATTTTTACCAATTTGTGATATACGATCACGTTGATGGTGATTGACATTAGGATGTTCCTGAGTTTACAGTAAAGAAGTCGTGACTAGTGGGACTCACATTTGTTTTGGAAGAGGGTGGAACAGTTATTACCAATCACAATCGATGCTCATTGAGCTATATCACAAATTACTCTTCAGTCAAAATGTAGTTTTCTTATAATCAAAAATAATATGTTACGTAAAACGTATATACATATATAAACATCTAGATATTGTAAATCCATATCAAACAAGTGTTTCTAAGTATAAATATTTTATTAAGTCACCCAATTTCATTATTGCCCAAAACAATTTTTTAATTAGATCGATATCATCTAAAAATTTCACAGTATAATTTACATTGATAATCTCATTCACAGCCCTTATTTTCATTGTCTATACGTTGCTTATCAGGTATG
The DNA here is from genome assembly GCA_034768735.1 of Schistosoma mekongi. Classification (NCBI taxonomy): domain Eukaryota; kingdom Metazoa; phylum Platyhelminthes; class Trematoda; order Strigeidida; family Schistosomatidae; genus Schistosoma; species Schistosoma mekongi. The sequence continues at coordinate 51,619,625 of CM068305.1, read as the reverse complement.
TCGATTGAATTACACTAATATGCTCATTAAACTTAGCGATTAACAACCTCAAATACTTCAAATGTAAGTTACACATTAATATGCAGGATTCATACACTGAATAAAAGAATAAATGTTCAATGAACACTGAAAATGTTGCCGAAGAAATGTCAGTAAGAATATGTACCTAAGAGTGGTTCAACATAAAGCTTACTTATCAAAAGTTCCATTATCATGCTGTCCAGACCAGACACTCCGATTGTAAATAGATTTCCACAAGTGCTATTATGACTAAATAGTCGAACGAATCCCTCTTATGAAATATTCAACTTGACTCATATAACCCTGATGATAATGTTAAAACATGGTATGTTTACAAGGACTGTTTGGTAATCACATCGTTTTTACAGTCGTTTTGTTATGAATATCTTCTCTTAAGTTCTTTTTCTATTGAACATTATCTTCATACTGAAAGTAAATTCTATTTCGTGGTTGATTTGTCACTTCTCGTATTATGATAGTGTCTCCAGAAACTAAACGATATAATTTGAACACATGACTTAAGAGCGACTATGGAATAACTACTCTGACACAATAAAGGGAATTAAATCAATGGGGTCTATTTGCACGAGATGAAGGAGTTGTGTGTGTGTGTATATTTGAAGTAGTACTAATCACGATATGCAAAATTTTCAGAAGATATAGAACGTAGAGTTGACAGTGCCTCCCAGAGGTGATTTATTTTCTGTTTGTTACTTTATACTACTGTTAAGTAGTTTAAAAGCCAACCTGATTTTTTAAAGGCGTAATCATTTTTAACTTACATCAACAAAGTAAGATTGTAATTAGAATGAATTTACTTCTTCCCGTTGATTTACTGTGGACTGAGGCTGATCAGTCTCTTCTGCTGTATATACATCCTGAGCGGATTGCCTCTATATAGAGATACATAATAAATAGCAACAGAGACAGACCAACTTCACTTCATAACAAATCAACGGGAGGATACAAACTCTACCTAATTACATATACACCCGTTGTACAAGTGTTACTGTATGGACAGTAGCCTAGTGGTGAACGCAGTGGCATTTAACACTAGACGGACTATGTTCGGGTAGCAGTATGGACAACAACATTGGGATGCAGGCACGTCGGGCCGATGAGTCCCAAATAGGAAAGAAGCAAGTCTTGGACTCCATTTGCCAGTCACAATCTATGACGCCAAATGTTATGTTTCCCGGTCAGATGAGGCAAAATACGTGTGAGTTCTTATGGGCTTAATACGGTTCACGTTACGATCTCTAGGGTAGCCGAATTATATGTCTGGTCACTCCAATTCTCGATACGATTAAGTGCGAACGCTACCTCAGATCCAACAGGTAAAAAGTTAGTTTCAAATGTGTTATGCCGCAAGAAAATTGATCTGTTGTGTGTGGCCGCTTATTGAAGTGTGCCTAGTGGATAATGTGAGACTGGCCTAAGCCCACTCAGTCTCAAGCCAGAGGTAGACCAACCAAGATGAATCGAAATCAGAATTGGAATCAGATTTAGATTATATTTTACACATTCCCTTATATATACAGAATAATCATAGTGATTATTCATCAAATGAAATTTAAATGATGTTATATCCGCCGCAGAACTGGCTATTTTTGTCACTGATAATTTTGAAATAATAAATGTAGAACCTGATTAGCATTTATCGAAAAGAATATTCTTCGTTTAAACGTCTTTGTTTTTTTTTTAATGAAATTATCAACATCATAATAATACAATTAAATGTTGTTAAATGTGCTCACATAAAAGTGATGAAAGTTTACAAATCATGAGCACAATAAATCAATACAACTTAATAAAATGAACAATTGTATTTTTAGGGATTTCGAATCCCTAACAAAATGTTTGTGTATTTCCATTGTTAACCTTAGAATTTTAGCTAGTTAGTCTTTAATGGTGCACGTGTAACCTGTGAGGATTGTTATTTAGTCACAACTCTTAAACAAATTCACTGAAGAAAAAGATTTATTAACAAGCTAGTGATATGAGAAGAAAATGCACACCACCTTCATATCATTTTACCAGGTCATACCTTCAAGTTATCATTTATTATCATGCGATTACTAACGATATGTGATACGGACAAGTTGCATTGTTTTAAAATAACGTATTATTTTTATTCGTGTGTCCAATTTTATGTGTGCAAACTTCATTGTTTCGCATATATACAGTTTAATTACCAGTACTTCATAATTTCCGTAACATATTATCTTTCCCTTGCAAACCAGTCAGCTGGACAGCAACGATTATTCTCAGGAAATGTGCTTTTATACTCTGGCCTCAAAGAAGAAAACGCCTCGCATACACAATTAGTAACACTAATGTTGTTTCACGAAGCGTGGAACGCTCTTATAAAATGAGAACCTCATGGACCTAGGATCGTTGAAGCATCATTCAAGACGAAGAAGGAAGGGATTACAACGAATGTCATCCAGTGATATGCACTCACCAACGACAGCCACGAAGGCAACAACGACCAGCTCTATCGAAGGCTGAAATCAACTATCTATAAATGCTCAGCCAAGGACCTGACCATTCTGATGGGAGACCCGAACGTCAAGGTTGGAATCGACAACTCCGAATATGAAGACATCGTAGGACAAAATGGACTGGGAGAAAGGAACGAGGACGGTGAGAGGTTTCCATACCTATATGCTTTAACAAAATGATTATAGGTGGCACCATATTCTCCCACAAACGCATACACAAAACTATATGGGTTTCACCGGACCACATTACGGAGAACCAAATAGACCACATCTGCATCAATAAGAAGTTTAGAAGGACCATGGAAGATGTAAGAGCAAGGAGAGGAGCTGACATAGCTTCCGATCACCATCTGGTGGTGGCTAAAATGAAACTGAAGCTGAAAACACACTCAACACTTGGGGCAGCAGTATTACACAAGTTTAATACAGCCCTTCTCCGGGATACCAACAAACGCAACGAATTAAAAATAATACACAATGATAAGTCCCATGATCGACTAGAAAAAGGTGGAACTAATATGGAAGACAACTGGAAAGAGATTAAGGAAACAATAACTTCAACATGTTAGGAGGTTTCGGGTCGCAAGGAACAAGGCCATAAAGAATGGATTTCTGTTGGTACTCTGGACAAGATCCAAGAAAGGAAGAACAGGAAGAGCAATTAATAACATCCGAACAAGAACGGAGAAAGCTAAGGCACAGGCCGAATACACAGAAGTCAACAAGCAAGTGAAGAGGAGCATTAGGTCGGATAAACGGAAATATGTTGGGGACCTAGCAATGACAGCGGAAAAAAACTGCCAGAGAAGGAAACATGAGGCTCTTATAGTATACAACGAAGAAGCTAGCTGGAAAATTCAATAAGCCAGAACGGCCAATCAAGAACGAGGCTGACATGAACAACGAAACAGATGGGTAGAACACCGCAGAAATCATCACTAGACCAGCCCCACTGAAACCCCTAGTCATCGAAGCAGCAGCCATGGATCTCCCTTTAAACACCGATTCACCAACAGTCAAATAAATCAGCATGGCCATCCGACAAATCAAGAGTGTAAATAAGCAGGACCAGACAACATACCAGCGGAGGCACTCAAGTCAGATATAGAACCAACTTCATAGATACTCCACATTATCTTCAGGAAGATTTGGGAGGAAGAGCAAGTGCCAGCAGACTGGAAAGAAGGGTACCTCATCAAGATACCAAAGAAAGATCTTAGCAACCGCAAGAATTACAGAGGCATCGCCCTTCTTCCAATACTGGGAAATGTCTTCAACGGAGTGTTATTGAACAGAATAAAGGACCCAGTCGACGCCTAACTCCGAGATCAACAGGCTGGATTCCGTAAACACCGATCGTGTATTGACCAAATCGCTACTCTATGGTTCATTGTTGAACAATCAATTGAGTAGAATTCACCACTTCACATCAACTTCCTCGACTATGAAAAGGCATTCGACAGCGTGGATAGAATATTATGGAACCTTCTTCCACATTATGGCGTACCCGAAAATAATCAATATCATACAGAATTCTTACGACGGACTACATTGTAAGATCGTGTATCGAGGTCAGCTCACAGATTCATTCGAAGTGAAGACCGGTGTCAGACAAGGCTGCTTACTCTCGCCCTTGTTCTTTCTACTGGTAATCAACTGGATCATGAGGACTGCAACATCTCAAGACACTCTCAGAATACAATGGACAACATCGATGCAACTACATAACTGGGACTTTGTAGATGACCTAGCCGGCTCTTCTATCCCATACACAGCATCAAATGCAGATGAAGATGAACAATATAGCAGCAGCCTCGGCAGCAGTAGGCCTCAACATATACAAAGGGAAAAGCAAGATCCTTCGATACAAAACAACAAACACTAACCCAATTACACTTGACGGATAAGTTCTGGAAGAAGTAGAAACATTTACATATTTGGGCAGCATCATCGACAAAGAAAGAGGGTCTGATTAGGATGTGAAGGTGCGGATTAGAAAGGCAAGAGCAGCATTTCTACAACTGAAAAACACCTGGAACTCAAACCAACTTTCAGTCAATATTAAAGTCAACATTTTCAATACAAATGTAAAGACAGTTAGTTATGTTTCATGGAGCTGAAACTTGGAGAACTACGAAAACCATTCTTCAGAAGATACAAGTATTTATCAACAACTGTCTGCGTAAGATACTTCGGATTCTTTGGCCAGATACCATCAACAACAACCTTGTAGCAGAGAACTAATCATCTTCCAGCCGAGGAGGAAATTAAGGAAAGACGTTAGAGGTGGGTAGGACACACATTGAGGAAACCATCAGACTGTGTCACAAGACAAGCATCAACTTGGAATCCTAAAGGCCAAAGAAAAAGAAAAAGACCCAGAAGCACATTGCGTCGGGAATCGGAGACACATGAAGAGCTGGAGAGGAAAGCCCAGGACAGAGTTGGTCGGGGAATGCTGGTCAGCAGCCTATGCTCCATATGGGGTAACAGGCAGTAATTGATTGTAAAACTCAAATGGGTACTTGGTATTTGTTCAGGTATTTTCTGTATTATTTATCATTTGTAAAGCCAACAGACGAATTTTTCCAGATTCACGCATCGCATCTTATGTGGCATAAAAGGTCGCAGAGGTTAAACTGTTAGATGATTAGCCTAAGTGCGAATCGTTGACGATACTAATCGTTTAGAAAAATACAAATCGAATGTGTTAACCATGATTGGAACGATGCTTCCTTCCCAGGGTAGAATCTATGGTATTTAATAAAGCTATCATTATCCCATAGTCAGTTTGCTTAAATTTTCTAGCAAACGAACTCAAGATACATTTCTCTTTTAGGAATTGCACGATAATCTACGCAATATCTAACCGGTATGCACCATAACACTAAACTAGTCTTCCTTGATAAATACAATCAGGAATACGTTTTGGAAAGAGTTAGGAGGCTCAATTACATACCAAAGAGGAAGTCTCACTGTAGTCCCTATAACTAGAGACTAGATGATTTCCTCTTATTAACAACCAAGATAAATCCTCTAACATATAAACTACTGAGCGATATTCCATACTCCATCCATTACCACTAATTATTTTCTTACGCTTAACACGACTGGACACTACCAGTCTTCTCACAGAGCTCTAGGCCAATTAGTATACTGATTTTCAACCTGCATTAGAGATTTAACTATCACTTAAAAACACACTTGACAGAAAAATTAACATCAACATCTACGGCATCGACTGAAATTAGTAAACTACATTAAATGTATCAAAAAACATTGAGGAATGAAACTACCACACTTTAATTACTGTCGACTGTTCAGAACGTAAACACACAACTAAATGGTTCAGTATTTGAGATAATGATGGTGAGATTTATTTACAAAGTTCAGATTCAGGTATTAATCTGTGAGCCACACTGTGGGTTAGTGATACTAACTCAGATGCTTAGATTAAAGTAGGTGAAGCAACCTAGTAGCTAGGACTGAATCCCCCTAAATGACCAAGTCGCCACTCAGCAATCTCGTGTGCTGGCCGAGACGATAAATGATTGACGGCTCAGTATTAAGCACTAACACCTGTATATCTTCTAAATAGTAAGGACAAAACACTGTTTAACATAAAAGTATACTTGAAGATATACATGAAAATAAACAAACATTAAAACCTAATTAACAAAATGGAAGCTATTTATTTTCTTCAATACAGTAAAAAAAACAAAAAGTGGTTTTATTAACATTTTGAATATGCAAAATTCGATAATAGTAATAATAATAATAACGTAGAATATTAACAAAAATGAAAGGAGAATATAAAAAACTGCTAACATTTTATTACATAACCAATATCATCATTGTTTCTCTAACTCTAAATATGAACGAACATTGGATCAGAATGCATATATACCCAAAACTGCCTTTCAATACAATATGTTACTGAAAATGATTAAAAAAAACAAAGTACGCGTGTGGGTATAGATGATTCCATTCCATACACAACTGTTTAATCAAGAGACAGGGGCAGAAATATAAACGAGTACTAAATACAAATCGACATAGTAAAAGTGAACAAAACAACGTTTCAACATAACCGGTTTAAATAAACCAAGGAGAACGTTTTCTCTATACACATACTCAATCGGAGAAATCGAAATCTGAATCGTCTAGAGCTGCTGTCTTCTTTGATCTAAAATATGTGTAAAAAACAAAAGGAACAGTACTGAAGTGGGTAAAAACACAAAACATCTCTAATAAAAATAACAGAAGTGAACATTATAACAACATAAATGAAAGATATGGACCATGGTTGGAAAATGGAATCAAGGATGTGCATCATATGTTATTTGAAGCATTCCAGCTGGGTGAATCAGCATCGTAGTGATAATGTTCTGCACTGAAACTCAGACTCCATTTATATCGAACGCAATTTTAATTATAGTTGTAAATTAACGCTGCACTCAATACTTAATATTATCAACGTGACGAAACAAACGCAATCAAATTATAAAAACGGAAGATAGGCAAAATAATCTTTATGCAAGAAGCGAATTTTACTAATAAAAATCAAACATTTCAGATGAGTATACACATATACTCCAGAAATATTAGTGATTTTTCAAGTCCATCGACTAAAGACTAAGTAGTAAACATAATCATGTTTAGTTAGTTTTTACAACTGATAACATTCTATGTAACTTCACGTGATCAGCAGTTTAAGTGACTCAACATCTCATGCACTATTCACTGATGGCAATCCGTTGAAAGGTCACGTTGATTAAAATGGCCACACTTCAACTCGACAGATAAAGTTGGATCAGCACCAAAGAAACAACCAAGCCAGTCACTATTCAGTGATCACTCAATGTAGAATTTCAGTACTAAAGGAATATTGTTGAAGTAATAATAACTCAATGTTACCGCCAAAGACTGTGGAACAAGGTCGAATGCACTGAAGTGAGACATGGAGTAGAAGTTTCTTTAGGCTATCAAGCACGCCTTAATAACGAGTGCCAGCTAGCACGAAGCTTTAGTTTGAGTTGTGTTTCATGCCACAACCACTTGACATACTTCAAACCCACTTATTTTTGAACAAATAATAATACTATTATCCAAAAATACAAAAAAAGAATTTAGAAAGGTTATCTCAATTTGTGTACAGTAAACACATCATGTGAGAAAATTTATGAAAATGTAAATCAGCATTAATTAAATGAGTGAAAAATGAATATATATATATATATATATATATATATATATATATATATATATATATATATATATATATATATAATCAGATATACAAGGACAATCGACTTGTACATTTACGACGTTCATTTGGTCGCTTGGTGTTTTCAGAAAATCGCACAGTGACTTCTTTGAACAACCTTACATTAAGTAAGATATTGTAGTCATAAACACAGAATATCAACAACAAGCATTCACGCGTACTGTGATAATGATTTATTGAGAAAATTAAACATTCAGGTCATTCAGTAATTACTCGTTAGGGTTTACTATCAGCTGTTATAAGTTAAACAAAGAGAGTACTTATAGTCTAGTAAAATTTAAGACGAAATGCGACTGTTGGGAAATTCATGATACAACGCTTAAAGCACTCGGCTTCCGACTATTACGTCATAGGTTGGGGGACTGGACTACCAACTGCAGTTACAACACTGTATGGTTCAAAGCTAATTATTTAAACCAATATTTAAGTTACGAATAGAAAAAACCGAGTGGATTCATACATCGCTTGGCACATAATAATACAACGAAATATAACACATGTAGGGTCCGAGACCGTCACTTACTAATTGTATTGAATAAGAGTTAAGAAATATGACCTTAACCAACTTATCTAAGGGGTAAGCAGACCTGAAGACCTAACGTTCGATCCCCAGTAGGGTTGTGAGTGCGTACGGCTGAGTACCGTGATAGGATTAGATATTTGTCTAGTGCTTTCCAGTTTTCAATGATCCTCTAATCAAATGTAGTCCGCAATGTGAAACACTAAAAAACGAGAGGAAATTGCTAGTCACATCAACTTTACTTACTTGATTTTCTTAACCTTTTCTGGTTCAAAATCACTATCATCATCATCATTCTGTCGGCGTTTGCGTGAGACCCCTTTAGATTTTTGCTTAGTACTATTATCATTTAAATCAACAGATGCATTATCATCATCGTCATCGTCGAAAACATAGCGAGCACGATTTGTCGCAGTACGTCTAGAATTTACTCTAGGTTCTTTTTCAGTAGCTGTTGCTTTGAAAATACATTAAATAACAAATCAGAAGTCAAATTAATACTACTTTACAAATACCAATCGCAAAAATAAATAATCAGTGAAAATTGAATAACTACCTACAACATACATTCATTTCGACGTACCACAATAACCTAGATCATGGTAAAGCCATAATCTTAAAATAAACAGAAGTAGCCAATAATCATAATTAACGAAATTAATGTATGACAGTTCACAGCAACAACTAGGTCTTCATATGACTAAATTCTACAAGTTGTCAGCAAATCAATCTTCGCAATAATTAATTTATAATTCATGTTCATAAATTCGTGTTTGATGTGAAATTTTGATGAACACTAAAGTCAAGAAAAGTAATATTAATGTCAGTCGGCAATTAGATTTTGAGTCGGTTAGTTAGTACTGTTAGTACTGTGCTCCACCAGAAACGTAAAGGTGAGTGTACAGTGTTGAGGAAGATTTAACTAATAAGAAACTATTGTTTAGTGATCCACGATTTTCAATGATCTCTTTTCAATAGATTGACATAAATCCGTAATAAGCATTACTTGATAAGTAACTAGTGATATATATATATATATATATATATATATATATATATATATATATATATATATATATATACAAAGTAATTTACACGGTCTGTAATAAGTTCTCAAATCATATTCCTTTACTAATATTTCATCTTTACGCTTGAACTATATATATCATCTCCATGATTTACAGAAAATACCCGATTATTCTACTGTCTTCAAATAAAGTCAGATCCTACGATACAAGAAAACAAAGGTCAAAGAACTGTTAAATTATTATGGAGATAAGTCTAATCGATAGTAAAATTTTCGAAGTATGATAATATTAACATTCAAGCATTAGGTCACAGATTTGAATCCAACTCAAATTGCTAACTTATAATAGGAAGGTTATCATACAACAGAACTAAATCTTCATAATTATTATTTGCTAGTCAGTATATAAAAGTAGTACTGAGTAATTTAATGAAAAACGGCAGGAGATAAGTGAACGTTAATGTGAAAACAAAACATTTTGAAGTGTGAAATACATTACATTTTGGTTGAATGTACGAAGTACCTGCGGCATCGTTAGAATCCTCCTCTGTGTTATCTGCTGAAATATTAATCACGGTTTTCGTTTGAGCAGGCGGAAACATTGATTTAATACTAGGTTGTGATATAGGTGGAGCTGAAAATTGACGCATTTTACCACCACGACCCGGTCCACGAAGTGAAGCTTTAGTAGGAGCGCCACGAGATGATGATGACTCAATACTATAATTCCATAAAATTACTAAAAGTTATTTTTTACTATAAGCAATACAATTCGATAGATGTATGGTAATTTAAGATTCAGGACTAGTAACAAATATATTTGAGGATATAGTTACTATTAGAGAAAATCACTATATGATCAAAAACAGTTTAAGTGATTTAGTTACGTAAAAAATAATTAACTAATCGTCAACGCATACAATATATTTACTTACTTACTTACGCCCGTTACTCCTCGCTGAGGAGCATAGGCCGCTCACTAGGATTCGCCATTTAACTCTGACCTGAGCAATCCTTTCCAATTGTTTCCAGTTGCTGTTCATCCTTTTAATGTCTGCTTCCAATTCTCGACGCAGCGTGTTCTTTGGCCTTCCTCTCTTCCGTTTCCCAACAGGATTCCATGTTAATGCTTGTCTCGTGATGCAGTCTGATGGTTTGCGCAATGTATGTCCTACCCATTTCCAACGTCTTTTCTTAATTTCCTCTTCGGCTGGAAGTTGGTTTGTCCTCTCCCATAGTAAGCTGTTGCTGATGATTTCCGGCCAACGGACATTCAGTATCTTGCGTAGGCAGTTGTTTACAAATACTTGTATCCGTCTAATGATGTTTGCAGCAATTCTCCAAGTTTCAGCTCCATACAGCAGGACTGTCTTCACGTTCGAATTGAAGAGTCTGACTTTGAGGTTAGTTGATATTTGTTTTGAGTCCCATATGCTTTTCAACTGTAGGAATGCTGCCCTGGCTTTGCCAATCCTCGTCTTTACATCTGCATCGGACCCTCCTTGTTCATCGATGATGCTCCCCAGATACGTGAAAGTATCCACTTCTTCCAGAGTTTCTCCATCAAGTTTAGTTGGGTTGGTGCTCCCTGTGTTGTAATTAAGAATCTTGCTCTTTCCCTTATGTTCAGGCCCACAGATGCTGAAGTTGCTGCTACACTGGTTGTCTTCACTTGCATTTGTTGGTGTGTATGTGCTAGAAGAGCTAGATCATCCGCGAAGTCCAAATCATCGAATCGCATCCTACTTTTCCATTGAATTCCGTGCATTCCTTCAGATGTGGAGGTCTTCATGATCCAAGCAACCACTAGAAGGAAGAGAAAAGGCGAGAGTAGGCAACCTTGTCTGACTCCGGTCCTCACTGAAAATGCATTTGTCAGTTGTCCTCCATGCACAATTTTGCACTGTGTTCTGTCGTAAGAGTTCCGGATGATGTTGACGAGTTTTTCTTGTACGCCGTAGTGTCGAAGAAGTTTCCATAGTGTTCTCCTATCTACACTATCAAACGCCTTCTCATAATCAATGAAGTTGATGTACAGTGACGAGTTCCACTCGACTGATTGTTCAACGATGATCCGTAGTGTTGCGATTTGGTCTGTGCACGACCGATCCTTACGAAAACCAGCTTGATGATCACGAAGTTGAGCATCCACTAAATCTTTCATTCTGTTCAACAATACTCTGTTGAAGACTTTCCCTGGTACCGACAGTAGCGTGATCCTTCTGTAGTTCTCACATTTGCTCAAATCTCCTTTCTTTGGTATCTTGATAAGATGTCCTTCTTTCCAGTCTACCGGCACTTGTTCTTCTTCCCAGGTCCTTTTGAATAAAACGTGGAGTATCCTTGCTGTTAGGTCGATATCTGACTTGAGTGCCTCAGCTGGTATATTGTCAGGTCCTGCTGCTTTCCCACTTTTGATTTGTCTGATTGCCATTTTGATTTCTTCCATCGTTGGTGGAGTGACATCTATCGGGAGATCTGTAGGTGCTGCTTCGATGTCCGGTGGATTCAGTGGAGCTGGCCTATTTAGAAGTTCCTCAAAGTGTTCTACCCACCTATTCTTTTGCTCTTGAATCTCAGTGAGTGTCTTACCTTCTTTGTTCTTGACCAGTCGCTCTGGTTTACCATGTTTATCTGCCAGTTTCTTTGTTATACCACATAACTGTTTCATATTTCCTTCTCTTGCAGCTTTCTCCGCTGTCGTTGCAAGGCCTTTGATGTATTTCCGTTTGTCGGCCCTAATGCTCTTCTCTACCTGCTTATTTGCTTCTGTGTATTCAGTTTGTGCCTTGATTTCCTCTGCTCTTGTTCGGCTGTTGTTGATTTATGTCTTCTTGTTCCTACTTTGTATACCATATATTTGGTACTGATATGTGTGCCTTGCAGACAGAAAAAAGAACTGAATTTTTCATTTTTAAAACATACTACATGGTATAAGCCCATTAAATGCTGAAGTATGCATTTTACGACCAGAGTGTACGTATCTACAGTATTTGGACTACAAATACATACTTTTTACGAAGAAACGTTTAGCTTCATGTTTTATTGTGATAAAACTTAGTTATTCAAAATTATGAATGAATCAGAAAATGTCCTCTGCTACGAGAGAGATCTACACGTTCTAGACAGATTGGACGATTAATCTACTATAACGTTTCAATAATAATAATAATAATAATAGTAATAATAATAATAATAATAATAATAATAATAATAATAATCAACATGGAGACAATTTCAAGAAGGGAGTTACTAATTCGAAGGCAAAAAAGTAGTTTTATAGTAGCAATCATGATATTAGGGAAATGCTGCAAAAATAGCAAGTCAAGCAAAAGCAATCAATCAGGAAACGATAAAGGTCAACGAGATAATATGATCATCGCGCTATATCAAAGAGAGATTGAAGTAGGAATCCTGCTGTATTGATGGCGAATCGTTCGTCATGTTAATGCAGAAACGCACTGGATTCAATTCCCGGTCAGGATCGAGGATGTGCACTGTTGAGTATTCGCACACTAGGAAGAAGCGGTTATTTAGTGCTCCTTGGTCTTTAATACTACCCAACTGAGACCAACTTGTGACGAATAAATACAATAAAAGTTAACATTTGATTTTCACAATTAATATTAACGTTAGAAACAGGGTTATTTTAAAATCATAAAACAACGGTCAGTGTCTAACTACGATGTCTCCCCCCCCCATTTCCAGTAAACTTCTCGAAACTTCACTCGATTTCTGAGGAAGATAAAATACAATGAACCTTATCACAATAATAACTCGGAACCCTATCATAAACCACAAATGTCAACACTTAGGCATACATTTCAACCATTAATGCTAATCGCAAAGGCAAATATTAATTGACTGATTGACTTTTAATAACCAGAATTCCTTTTATAAAAAATTGTTCAAAATCCTTTTGGAGTCGTTTAGGTTTGGGAACACACTTTAGTTCTAACGAAATATCACGAGTGAGATAGATGGAAGACATAGAAGCTATCACTCACACTGCCTTAGCTGATTTGCTACCGCTGGTGCTGTTACTTGATGGAACTGACGGCTTCGTTTCTGGGATTTCAGGGACAATAGGTACATTGATCTCTTTATTGCCTTGTCCATGATCAACGACTTGAAAATCGTCTTCTTTTTCATCATCATTTTCATCACTAGTATCATTATCGAAAACATATTTTGCAGCAGCCGCCTTTTGACGCCGTACACGATCAACAGCAGGTCCACCTATAACATTTGGCGAAGAAATTAAAAATGACTGCTATTAGATAGCAATAAATGCACAAAAAAACACATTGCTTAAAGTATATAGCTTCTGGAAAAAACGACATAAATAATAGTGTGCATATTTATACTCGCACAAAGACTTTACACTAAGCTTTCATATAAATTAAACCTTTCAATTATAAATCGCGTACTGCATAATTAACAACATATATGTAAGTGTGGGTACAGAATGCGAATCGACGCAACCGAAAAGCCTAGTAAAAGTGTGCGCACTGCTTGGAGCTGCACTTATTTAGGCGCTAAAAATAACACACAATTTAACCAATCGAGTGTGCTCTAAAGTATTAACTGCAAAGTGATAACTGCTTATTCAACAAAACTACACAAGATATCCATTTATAATAGATCTTCCACTTTTATGATTGATTTAGTTTGGCACAAATTGACAGAATGATCTAGGATATATTTTGTTTGGAATACTGAGGTCGGTTTAGTGATTGTTCAGGGTGATACAATTCAAACAATCAGTAAAATACTAAATTTCCTATTATCCAACAAAAATTCGCTTGATCATATCATCCATGTTCATGATTAGTAATGATAAACGTATAAGACTAGTAACAGTTCATTGAGTACAGTCGAACAAATGAGTATTGAATAAAGAAAATACACTTATAACCAACCCACTAAATAAACTGACGAGATAAGGAAATGAATTACATGAACAATTAAATTCTAATTTTGAAATGCTTATATGGACAAAAATTCGAAACGATAGCCAATATTAAATTGATAACCTACAACCAGTTACGAGTGACATCACTTAAAAACGAGAGTTGGATGTTCATACTATTTTCCAATCAAGACAAATTATCTACACTCTAGAAGATCAGTTGATTAGGTATAATAAATGGCACCCAACACTACGATGTGTTTAAATAAATAATAAAAGCACACAGCTTCAAGAAAAGAACACTAACCTGATGTTGGAGAAACATAGTCATTATCACTGTATGTGGAAATATGACTTCCAGAGTTTTCGCTGTCACTACCAGACTCCCACGGCATACGGCCAGCCCGTTTACGCTTGGTACTTCCACCTACATTCTTACGTTTAACAGGACTGTTAGCTGAAAAAAATATGTGACTTGTTTAATTTCAACAATGACAGTCTAGAAATACGTTCATTTACAACACATATTAAATGCATCTACTGAACGATAATATAAGAAAATGACAATTAGTAACCGGAGAGAAATTTATTTATTTACTATGAGGTCACCCACAATCATCTTAAAGCGTTACTATTACTTATTCCCATAGGTTAATTACCAATCTTGGTCACGAAAAAATACTAACCTGCACTGGATACTTTTGGAGGCTTCGGGCGACTTGTTGGAAGAGTTTTTTCTTTACCACGCCTGCGTACAACAGCTGTCTTTTGTGCATCAGTTTTTAAAGAAATACCAATGCGTTGAGAAAGCGGTTTAGGTTCATCATTCGATTCATTTTCTTCATCATTTACTCCAAAACTATTATCCAACTCGTTACCTTCCAAACAAAAAACGTGTACCGAAATGAATGAAGCAGAACATAAGCTAATGAATCAGCACAAAATTGAGAAAATGTCACTAGTTAATAGTCATATAAAAGGGTATCGTGTATGCTGGAATGAGAATGAAACAGATTATGGACACCTGTTATTCAGCGCAAATGTCGAAGGTTTGAGAAGATAATCCTGACTACTAAATGGTAAAAATGAAGTTTAAATAAGAATAAATTAATTGTTCAGTTTTCAACTGATTACTGCTAATGGATGAACGTAGATATTGTGCAGAGTCCACAATATTTTAATTTATATGTTGTTTAAGTTTATTGAGGTACACGACTGTTCTCTATCTATCAATTATTTTACAGATCTGAGGCCAGTTGGGTGAAGTATGGTGTCAAATTAATGCTAAACAGTGAAGAAAATAAAAGGGATATTCTTCGTTACAAACATAATACTACAGAAAACAGCGGTGTATCAACAGTAAAGCTCAGCAATCACTATTTCGAAAAGAAACTATTCGTAGTAAAACCTATAAATACAAACAGTATAACAAAAAAATTGAGAACCTATATGTAAGTAACAAATACTGAGGATATAACATGGTACGATAAAACTAACCTTCATTTTGGTCACTTTCTGTTTTAATTCGTCTTTTTTTATTACCCTCTACCTTCTTGATTATATCAGCATCGACGGTAGGAATGATTCGTCTACCCAATGGATCTGGTCTTGTTTCTGCAACTAATTTACGTGATTTTATAGCACCAGTACGACCGGTTGTTGAAGCTGCTGCCATTTTTAGTTTTTTTTCAGCTGCTTCCGCTGCAGCACGTTCATCAGCAGCCAACTCAACCTCTGCTTTCTAAAACAACATATGTGTAGAAAGAAACTATTTTTATCACCAATAGATAAAGATTCATCGGGGATAAACAGTGTTAACAAAGAATTTCTGAACACGAGTTTAAGAAATTCATGAACTGTTTGTCTTACACAGAAATGGTTACTATAACAAAGTGTCTACAGAGTCTATACACCGATAAAAAAATTAACCCAAGAAGTTCAGAAACATATCATCCTATTACACAAGGACTTTGAAACCCAGTAGAATCAATGTCGTTCAAAATTCAACTCAATCGCTTCACACCATTTCATGCAAAACAAAAAACAACATCAAATGAAGAGGATTTTAGTATCCTCAATAAAACGAATTGCATCAAATGTTAGAAACACTACATTTGAAAAAATGGAAGCCTTATCACATATGTATACAACCATGGATTAGCAGTGAGGCGACATATTACCCTAATATCAATGAACGTTTCTTAGTCATTGTAATTGTGCCCGCAGACATCAATGAAAAAGGAGTCGATCGGAAAAACTTCGAAATTATGGGTCAGGGAATTTCTAAAAGTACACGATTCAGATCAATCGACAATCAATAAACACGCTGACATAGACCAATTAACCTATACGAAAAAGATCAATAAATGACAATGTGAGAAATCAACTACGCAAGGACAAATGTAGGTGACTACGATGATCAATCACAAACAACACCAATAGATGGCAACGATTTAACACTTGTGAAATGACTGGAAAGCTAACTTCTACATGAAGCAGGTGTTTGTATATATATATATATATATATCATCAGTTTATTGAGACCAAAAAATGCCAACTTGAGAAACTACCTTATACTCCTCCTCCAATTTCTTAAGATCTTCGCGCCACAAATCGGAAGGCGATTTACTTTTTAAAATCCGTAATTCCTTTTGTTTAGCATCTCTTTGAGCGAGTAAATCATCTTTACGCTCTTTAGTTAAACTCCAGAGAGGCATATTTAGGATGTAATTGTAATCAGGTTGGCCTTCCTCAACCGTTTCAGTCTGGGAGGTAGTTTCACCTGCACGAGTTTCCTCTTCTTCACGTAGAGCAGCTGCTTTGTCGATACTTTCTTTCCATGCCTTAACAGGATCCGAATCATAATTAGCCTCTTTCAGCATACGAATTAACTCTTTCTTCGGTTTATTTTCGATAACCATAAGAGACTGAATTTTCTCAAGGACGAATCTAGCTTGGTTTTCAAGCTTTCGAGCTTCCGCAGACAATACACCTTCTAAGTAAATCTTCCGTTTCTCATACCTGAAGAATTAATAGAAGTCACATTACTTCTACACTTATTGTATATTGAAATAGTAGTTAAACTTGTGTCAAAAGTTGAAATTATAAAAGTGATAGTAATTGCATTCACAGATAATTTATTAAAACTAATAAGTTAAGTGTAGAGGTCTAAGTAACGGGTAGTGAGAATAGAATCTTATGATAAATTAGTGTATCATGCTTAAATTTTTCGAAAGTACTTTGTAAGGTATGTATGTATGTATGTATGTGTGCATGTCTGATCAACATAGAACCTGGCACATGTATGCATCGGTCCAAATTGCCATTCCTCTATGGCACCGCAAGATTAACACCACCACCATTAGTAGAACTTACTTCGATAAAATAAAATAATAAGAGTAACAAGGAGTGTGAACATATAGAATATGATTCAGGAAGCGTAGAAAGAAAGGTATGGAATAATTTAAAGCTTATGATTTAAAGGAGGACAATGAGCGAATGTATCTGCGCCATAATGACTGATTCCGAGCCATGTCACTAAGTGTTTCTAGCCACTGGTTACGGTAATCGCGAGGACCCCTTCCGCGTAGTCTGCAGCTACCGACACGACTCAAATCGGCAGTCAGTGACTCCATGGACTGGTGCCATGTTTTGGTTTGGCCACCTCTAACTCTCTTCCATCCTATTCCTATATCAGCCAGCATTGCGCGTCGAGGAAGACGGTGGTTGGGCATACGCAATACATGTCCCAACCACCTCAATCGACGAAGATTCACAACTTCATCGACTGATTTACCACATTTACCTAACACTAGTCGTCTAACCTCGTCATTACTTACTCGGTGATCCCAGCGAACGCGAGCGATGTTTCGTAGACATCGATGGTCTAAAACCAATAACCTTCTAGCGTTGTCAACCCTTAATGGCTACGTCTCACACCCATACAGCAAGACAGAGCGAACTGTTGCGCTTCCCCTTCGTTGAGAGATGAATATCTCGTCTACGCCATAGGTGATGTAAGTTGGCAAAAACCAAACGAGCTTTTTGAATTCATACTGATATTTTGCCAGAGACCAACCCATTAGGGCTAATCAGATTTCAAAGATAAGTGAAGTGGTCGACGTGCTCAACTACTTCACTCCCCATCTTTAGTCCAGGTGTTGACGAAAACGAGTCCTGGAGCAATAGTTTGCAATTATAGGGAGAGAAACACATTTCGAACATGTTTTCACTGGAGCATATTGCTGTCAAAAGATTTTGCATCTTATCAGCGTCTTAGACAAACAGGACTATATCATCAGTATATTCTAAGTCAATAAGTGGGTCTCCTGGTAGGAGATCAATTCCTGAAAAGTCAGACGGAGAGTGTAATTTCCAACAGTAAGTCGACTATCGTGTTCTTCACTGAATAAAACATAAGTTTTTTAAGCCCATAGATAAGTGTCTTGGTAGGGGACCCGTTAGAGATGAATAATCCTCGAAAAGTAAAACGAAGAACATCTATGATGAAGATAAGAAAGAGGAGAGTAAGTAAACCTGAAGAACCACTTGACGTTGATGACAATTCACTAAAAAGGCAAAACACAACCTATGTATAGGTTAAAAGACTTCAGACTTACGTACTTTCGGATCAAATTATGCAGTTAAAAGCACTACTACGAAACCTCCCATTTGACAGGATACAATCGCGACTTCTAGTCAAGGAATATGGTTAGAGTCGAGGTTGGTGTATGCACATTCTAAAAGTTGAAGGGTAGGGATCTGATCAAAATACCTAAGAATTAAGTCAGAAAACGTGTTGACAGAATGACTTTGACCTCAGAGCTTAAAATTTCAAGATTAGCAGGTCCAACTATAAATTACAGATTGTAGAGGTGATGGGAAATATTTACAAACATAAATCAGGAATTAAAGACATTAATCAAGAGACTAACCACGTAAGACGCAATTCGTAGAATTCGCGCATAATAACAATCTCATTCGGATAACACTTCAAGCACCCCAAAGGATCGAAGCATACCATTGAGCTAGTGCTCATAACTGTCTGAAGTTTAAAGAATTTATGAAGTCCAGTAGATTCTGCTTCACGTAATTTTTCAGGAGACATTTTAACAACAAACCGCACAGTGACGTCTGTATGGTATTCTTTGTAGTCTCTAAAACAAATGAAAATTAAATGTAATATTTCTCCGAAGAATTTTAAATACTAACGTAGGGAGAAATGCTTCACTTACGTGATACAAGCAGGAACCTTTTCTGAACCATTCAACATAGGTTCTAGAACGGATTCTTTATAGTTTTGCGTCCAAGTTCGAATAGGCAGTTCAGTTATCTCTAAAGTATCATCATCCAAAACAGCAACTTCTCCATAGCATACATAACGATTACTTCCCAAATCCTAAAAGTGATGAGTTAATCTATTAAAATATGACAGGTAAGAAGTATAACCAAACACTAAACAGTCAAATTCAATCTAATTAGCAATAATAGTAATACTAACATACTATAGTACCGATTACAACAATATTTTATTCTTACTTCAATGGTACCAGCAAAGCCACGGAAGTTGGGCAACATACGCCGTGGTTCTTCGCCATCCAACATACGATAGAGATTATTTATTATCTCCATAACATTATAGTTGAGGATATGTGTTGCATAGCCGGTTCCAATGCCATCTGCTCCATTGACAAGGATCATGGGAATAATTGGAGCATACCACTCTGGTTCGATACGTTGATTATCATCGAATAGATAATTTAACAAAGGATCATCATCCGAATGGAAAATAAGCCGTGTAAGTGAATTCAATGAAGTGAAGATATAACGAGGAGATGCAGCATCTTTGCCGCCACTAAGTCGTGTACCAAACTGACCAATTGGTTGAAGTAAATTTAAATTATTGGATCCTGAAGATAGATAAACATTCATTACAAATTACAGCAACAACAACTTTTGTTACGAGTAGGCTTAAAACTCATGTGATAGAAATTTTCAAATATGATGATCTCAACTTTTAACAAAAGTAATAACTTTAAAATAATTCTATCCACGTCAACAGAAGTGTAGGTATTGTTTGCCTTATGGTAAGAAGAGGAGTAATTCATTCACTTTTAAATACAAAATTATCATATTTGTGCGTAAGCTAAGATACTGAAAGGGTGCCAAGATCAAAACAAAGGGTTCTTTTAAAGGTACTTCATCAAACCTCGAACCTACAGTTCTAATCCACAAAGCTATCGAGAACCTTCAGGAGATTCAATCCCATGATAGCTGGTGACCAGAGTATGTGTTCATTTGTTACTTCAGTATCCTGCGCATTATGTATACTAGTGGTTTGGAATCAAAGTTTTCTAAATCTCCTAGGTGAACCTTCTGTACACAACAACACGACTTTAACTCCAAATGTTCGCTTTTGTCCTCTCACAGCAAAATCCTCTGGTGAAAGATATAAACGCGTAGCCGTATTGGAATATTTCGAGGGAAAGTAGACTCCCCATCCTCAGCTATACTAGAGAATTCCGGAGGTCTACAGTGTAACGATTACAGATACTACCAGAGTTAGGTAAGATGCTAGTCATGATTTAGAAGGCAGTTTACCAATAGATATTTTCGTCGTGGACTGACCACCTGGTAAACCACTGCACTCAAAGGAAACAAGAATGCTAGTCTAGCATTCTTCAAAAGTGCATATATCTGGCCTCGCCAGGGTTCGAATACACGACCCACAGCGGAAACGTGACCGTTACATAACACATTTAATCTGTCAGTTTGCAATATAGAGCAAGCAGTGGGTAACTGACTTGGTCACGAATTGTCACTAGAACTTCAGGAACACATCTTGAAGTCAGTAGCTAGTGAGCACATAATCGCTGACTGGTTAAGTGGTTCGCGGAGATTAGTCCAATCAGACAGTCTCTTATGTGGACTAAGACTAATTTAAAAATCCGTCGAGCCGGATCATTTATGACTGTCAGAAAGTTTACACGAAGCAACTACTTAGATGAGTGCTTTTTACACACTAGTTATTTAGCGTTTAGTAGTGATCACGTGTTTTACTTAGGATTAATGGGCCGTTAATTTTAAAGGCATAACAGTTACATGACTTCATAATATTATTAAACAATAAACCAAGCATAAAAGGCATGATAGGAGAAAACATGCTCAGTATAAACATTCAGAATCTAACAAACTATGAAACAGAATTTTCAACCTCATATTTGTGTATCTAGATAGAATCGATTCATGAATTTGTTGACTGATGGTCTGAACCATATTGTTAGTAAGTGTGGACTATCGTGTTGGGGTCACCGAGATCGTCGCAACCAATAGTTGGAAATAATGGGTAACATACCTCAGAAGATATCGCAATGACACAAGTGAATTCGATCTTCGTACGAAACTTACGTTCTACGAATTAATTCTTCCTTCTTCAGCCACACCCTTTATGTCCAATACTTTTATGACTACTGATGTGAATACTAATTGGGTATTCGTTTTTGTGTTATATATATATATACTGAAAATACAGTATCATTTTGCTTTGAAGTACTTGAAAATAAATAAAACCTACCGACGAAATTTTGAGCCAAACCGATAATAGTGCTCATTAAGGATTGTTCGCCATGGTGATAGGCCGATAACTCAGCAACAGAACCAGCGAGTTGAGCGACTTTAATTTCTCTAACAAGATTCCTTTTTAAACACGTAAATAGTACCTACAACGAAGAGAAGTGTAAAATCAATTGAATTTAAGTTCAAAAAATTCAATAGTCGAAATAGAGTAAGATTTCAGACTGGTGTATACATATGCTAGCTTCTACATGCCTGACTGATAGATAAGGTATGCTACTAATTGTTTGTGAAGTATATTAAATTATAATTGTCAGACTGTTTCTTGGTTTTGAATGTTGTGAATAACATCCGGTTCTGAATAAGTGTTGACGAGATTTTTCATGATTAAATTAGAGCATAACCAGAAACTATGGAAATGAAAATAATATTATTTGTTTAGGAAAATAAATTAAGTCCATAGTGTGCCGAATGCTTAAACGGAATAGTACTATACAACTGTTTGAATCAGACTGAAATGTCAATCAGTGTTAACGTTCAGTATCATTAAAGCATAGAATGCATTTTTCAGTTGACTAAACAACAGGTATGTGAATTAGCAGGAATTAGAAGTCGATTTACAATCACAGCTTGATATATCATAGAACATTTTATCGTAAATATACGAAATTTGTTAGATGCTAACCTTTCTTTGACCAGGTTTCAGTCCATCTACAACAGATGGAATACTGCGCTCGTTGTCCAAATTTGAAAATAATACTAGTTCTTTGTGAACAAAATCATGATAACTAATGGCCCGAGTATCTTTTCCATACAAATAAGGTTCTGGAAGACCTAGTTCACGTCGACGTTTACGCTCTTGCGTGAAGTTGGTCAGCCAATTTTTACGATCTGCTATCTTACTTTTATCGAAAGCTAACTGAATACTTCCATCATCTTCATTCCCACTGTAACGAAATCGAATTCGATGACGATTCATGTCAGAAAAGTACTCTTTAGCCTCTTTACTTGTTGAAGTACCCAAACCTAATGTGACGGAAAACAATGTACAAAAAAATTAACCAGAAGTAAAATAAAATTAATGAGGTTTATGTTATTATCAAATATATTTGTATAGTTTATAAGAAAAGATAATTGTGTACAAAACTAATACATACTTTTTCATTAGTTTGAACACACAATATAACAACTGACTAAATTTAATAGTTACCATAAAAACAGCTTGGTTGTTACTAAACGTAGAGAAAAAAAGCATCGGCTCATAAGAACAATAAGTAAAAACGAGGACAAGAAACAAACGGGAATGGTGGGTGAATGTTAAATTCACAACCAAAGATTATGAGATAAATCAATACGACTATAAACAATAAGTGCTTAGTTCCTGATGACTGATCTAGTTATTTAAGCTCTACGGAAGGCAATAGTAAAATGAATATCTCCACACTTTGCAATTACCTTAGCTGCAATTGCCGGCCCAAGTTTAACAGATTTGTTTAGAGATGCAAACAAACCTTTTACTAAAGAAATTTAGTATACCAGAGTGGCGGAAAATTCTGCTAACTACATGAGAAAACGTAGTATCCTGATAAAAAAAATCCCATTCAAAGTAAGAATAAAAACGAACAATCGAGACTAAGCCTACCTTTGTAGTATTTTACACGCCAAGTATGCCAGCCCGAAGTTGATTTTTGCCACTCTTCAAATTCTGGTAAGCTGTAGAAAGATAGTTCTTGTTTCCCTTTAAACACTTTTACGATTGGAGTAATAAATTCTTCCACTAAATTGTGCCTTAGCAAATTTGGCCAGTTACAGTGAACAAAATTTATTATTAAACCTTTGATGTGAGAGCCATCCTGATCTTGATCAGTCATAATCATAATCCTATAAATGGAAAACAACTTACATAACAAAAGTGAATAGTTTAATGCATATATACATACATATGTATATGTGTATATATAACTTGAAGGTTTCTCTGAGAATGCAAATAATAGTTTCAACATAGAACTCACTTGCCGTAACGTAATTCCTTTAGCGCATCCACTGATTCATATTTTAGTTTATACTGGAGTCCAAGAATTTTAATCAATGCATTGATTTCTGCATTTTCCATTATTTGTTTATTCGACGCTTCGCGTACATTTAGCAACTTGCCTCGCAATGGGAAAACACCATAATTATCTCTACCGACAACTCCAAGACCACACACACACAAACAATATTAACGAGCAGAGAAGCATAGACGGGGTGATGTGATTGAGTGAATTGATTGAGCTGGGTTCAGCATGATCTGGGTTAACGTGAGTTGATTAGAGTGCTAGTGATTGAATTGTGGTGACATGGAATGCGGAGTGGGAGATTGTTGAAATGGCTGTGAGAGTACAATGATTATGGTTGAATGTGGTTCTGTTGTTGTTGTGTTGTGGTGGGGGTGGTCGGTGGTGGTGTGAATAATTGTGGTAGGGGATGATATGAGTGTGTAGAGCAATGGATCACGGTGATTGTGAAGCACGTAGAAATGTTATAGCCCACAGCGAACATGATGAGGTGGCACTCTCGCAACACCCTCATCACGTCGTTCAATCCACCAGTTCAAACAGCATTCAAACAGC
>CM068305.1:51573953-51595070 GCA_034768735.1 Schistosoma mekongi | reverse complement strand
TGTTAGATTCGTGTAATGGCGTATTTAGAGAATAGCTCTTTCGTTCTTCGGGGGGGGGGGGGGGTAAATTGTGATATGTTTGGAAGTCATGAGTTGTCAATTGCTGTTTGCCTTCGGGCGAAATGATAGTAATCGATAGGTGATCATCGTTAGGTGTCTGGGTAGGTGACTAGTATAACTGTTGTGGCTAAGTATCGAAGGTAGTTGTGCCAATGCCAGGGGGTAACTTGTTGCCTATTATGTCTAGTGAAGCCAAGATTACTCTTGGGTGTTTTGTGCATAGGCTACATTTCCTTATTTCCTGTGACATTCAACTGTTAATGGTTTTATCATGTGTTACTATGATTGTTGTTTAGCCCATCTTGTTCCTCCCGATAGAATTACAATGTGACGTGCTCTTGGTTCTAGTGAATTCAAAGTCTATATTGCTGATACTCAGTGTATTGTTGCTACCATTCTTTAAGTTCTATAGTGTTCAGGCTTCCAATGATTTCAACGGGTATATAGCGAAGGGTGGTGTCTCCTTGAGGGGTCTGAATAGCCTTATGGTGTATTAGAAAAACTAGGACAGGTAGGCGTACTGATGTAAGTGCCTACCCCGTTCTTTTTACTTGGAAGATGTAATAGGAAAACAATGACAGAGGTATCACGTGGCCGTGCAGTACCATGGAGGGATTTTGTGGGCGGTGTGAAGATCCTTTTTGATGATTCTGGTGAAAATCCCTCCAGTAGATTTTCCCCATTGTATTTCGTTGGTTTTGTGTTTTAAAAGTCCATTTCTTCCTTTTATTCCACTTGGCCTATGCATTTTAATGACTTTTTCGAGTTAGTTGCATTTATTTTATTAGTAATGGTTGTTTTTCCTTGGTTTCTAACGGATTTCTATCATTCTCATTGATTCTATATATTTTGTTTTTTACTGACTTCGGTGGCGGCTGCCATATTTGACACTATTTTTCCTAATTGCAGGTTTCTTTTTGACTTACTAAATATTGCTACATCATTTCTTGTTCCCAGTTTATAGTTATTTAACTATGAACCTGTTATTCAGATTCTGACTGTACATGTCATAGTTTTGCATACGTCGTGAGTTATCATTCATAGTGCATTGTGGTGTGATAACTGGTGTACATAATCTTGTCACGTTTTTGGTCTGACATAATACAAGCGGAAGCAACTGTTGTTTCTCGTCATCCAAACTGGGTTGATGGATATAAATATTCCGTGTTGGTGTATCCAATCGCTGATTTATAAACACCAATGTCGTTGGTTTAATCATATCACAGAACAGTAATATCACAAATAAATATGGAGTAAATCAACTAAGAAGACAACTTACAAGTTTATTATCAGTCCTCTGATAATCTAAATAGTATAGATTAGGTAACATTGCATGAATGTATAACTTGTAATCATCATTTTTACTGATTGGATTACCACGTAAACATAATGATTGTAATTGTTGAAACTGTCGTAAATATTTTATCTACATGAAATAAATATGTAGAATGCAAAAATGGCTAATTTGTCAAACTTTATTTCACTCATCTACTTAGAAATTGATCTCTTAGTATATTATTGTCACGAGAAAAAAAAGTGCTACACTTTTTAAAAAGTAGACAAAATGGTAGGTGGTTTTGGAGGTATTTAGACGCAAATTCTGCTTGGCCGATTTCTCGTACTAGTTGACACTAATCAACAAGGTTCACGAGGTTATAGTATCATTATGATTAACAGGAACCATGTAAACTGATCGATGGAATTTGGCATACATTAAAAAGAACTACATAAACATCATATTGGTCATTACTCACTAGTCAACGATACAGAAATCGAATACACCTTCATAATACTGAGGCATATATGCGTGTGGGTGAATATACAGTTAGAAGATAAACTTTTGAAAATCAGTAGTCCATATTTATTTTGAACACTGTTAGACTTAGGTGTACTGAGTTCAAACGCAGACAGGCGTGTAACTGTGTATTCTTAAAATTTCATAGTTGGAAAAAATGCTTATCAGGCCATTGCCAAAATATGATTAAACTTAACTTAAAATATAGTTCAGTAATGAGACATATGTTTAAACAGACCCCGTTCTTAGTTGCAATAAATGTTTAAGGTTTAATGGTAATCTCTGTCATAGACTAAATCAAAGCAGACTAAACAAGTGCTACAGTTATAGTCTAGTAATTTACGATCGAACGATGCAGGCAATAAACATTGCTTTTTACTAATTAAATGAAAAGTGTCTTTGATTAATGGTAGTTACTATTCAATCAAGTTAATGTATAACTGGCAGTTAATACATTCATAATTTTAGTTTACATGTAAACTCGTAATTATATGTTGACAATAAATGTTACATTTCTTTAAATGTTATTGGTTAAATATAATCTGAAATAGCTCTTTTACCGGGATTTAGCCCATTATAATACAGATAAATATTCACTTGTTTTAAGTTTGACCGATACTAAAGTTTATGTATTCAAACGTACTTTAATTAAAAAAATATCATTACATTCATTCTCTATGATTTATAACATAATTCTGATTGACTAGTTAATTTAGACATTGTATGCTGCTGTTTTCCTTAAAAAAACATTTTTTTAATTTTCGAGCTCACATTAGTTTAAATGTAATCGTTGTGAATTTATTCAGTAGGTAACACATACCAAATATGCTCAAAGCATGCACGTACGTAAATGACTAGTGAAATTCAACCATGTTGAGTATTAAACAGTTACTCACTAATGGCATCGGATGAAATCGCATAAATATATCATGAGTCAACCAAAACTAGGAACCACAACTATTGGATACCTGTTCATCAGTCTCATGGTGAGACACCCTCGACGAGACCTAAAGGTCCCAGTTTCAATTCTATGATATGATTGTGGATGCACATTACTGAGAAGTTCCATGATAGTACTGAAAATCAGTCCTGTACTACCTAGTTTTTAACGATCATCCAACTCAAGCTAATTAGTGTTATCAAGTGTATGCAGTGTATTGTAATTGGTTAGTACACTATTGTATAGAAATATGTCTATCTTTTCCACTTTTTAAAACTTATTTATAAATGTGTAAAAAAATTCATTTACAAATTTCCACTTTTCTACCACTATGTTACTACTTCATTCTTGATGAATTTTATAAGTGACTAATAATCGCGCAAATATTTCTCCAATTAAAAGTCTGTAGCAGCTATTGATAACCCCAGATATAATAGTTTACCTGTTGTACATTCTTAACTTAATGTGCATGTTACAGAAGAACTTCCGTTACAAACGCTTTTTGAATTCTGTTTGTTTAGTTTTGGCTCTCTGAAATAGGTTATTTCCTATCGACTAATCATTTTCCTGTAATACTACACGTGGAATATAGTCGAAAACCTGATCATTGATTGAAGATAGATGCTGAGCTATACAGTTGTATATCTTTTAAACAGTCAGATAGATACTAAACATTATCTAAATATCAGACCCAATATAAACCACAAACAAACGTTTCATTGATCCTACGTCGTTGAATTCCATAGGCTCCAAGATTAATTGATTAATTCATCCAAGTGCTGTATATTCGCATTCATCATCGATTTCCTTATGTTAAACTATCATATGAACGTATTTTAAGCCACTTAAACAAAAAACTTTTGGGCAAAATGAAGACATTCAGTAGTCAACAACATTGAAGGGTGTTCTTGAAGCTCTAGTGAGGAGTCGTGACTGGTGGAGTTCAGACTTGTCGGGAGTGAGACAGTTATAACCAATAACAATGGGTGATCGTCGCGCTATTTATCACAAATTGATGGAGGTGGGAATTCTACCATTGGATGCCGACCCAGTGGTGCAGATGTTTAGTCGTTCGCCATCAACCTGAAGCCCCTGGTGCGGAATCTGGGGTGCACACTACTGAAGAGTTTCACACTGAAACGAAACAGCTGTCCAGTGCTCTATGGTTTTCAACGGTACCTTGCCAGCATCAATCTGTGACATATTCAATCAAATGAATAAATATTTATAAATATTTATTTAATGCAAGATAAAAACCTTGGATTGTCATTCATCCAGTCCTTAAATGTGTAAAATTAAAACAACTTACTTACATTTGACAAATCAGCAATATAGTTATTGCCAACTGAAAACACTTGTAATTTTTTTAAATTTTCCATATTTTCTAATACTGTTATTCGATTATTATATAGTGTTAAGTCTTCTAAATTTACTAAATTTTGTAACCCATCAATTTTCTCAATATTATTAAATGACAAATCTAAGGAAGACAATCATTATATATTTCATTATCAAATAATATTCTCACCAAGCCAACGTAACTGAGTTAAATGATCAATACCTTCAATGTTTTCAATAATATTATTGTCAAGTTGTAGTTTAGCAAGTGATTTAAATGCCCATAAATTGTCAATTTTTAAAATGTCTAAATAATTCTGAAATTAAAGTGAAGCTAAATACTTTTTTACTTTTATAATCTAATCTTAAATGTTTGACGTTTTCAAAATGGATCCCATCTTGTTTAGCGAGCTCGCTTACGGTTCCTTTTTCCAGTAATGAAAATATGGCATCACGTAATAACTGCTTATCGATCACTGTTGGTTCAACATTATCATATAATCGACTCATTTAGTGAAATTTTAGTAGTATGCAATAAAGGATGAGGCGGCTGTAAACAATATACTAGAAAAAGTAAATAATGATATGCTAATAATAATTGGTTGCATATTTTATACTTAATTTCAAAATTTCACAATGCAATCAACACAAAATTTAAAGTATCATGTGATGATCATGCTGTTATCTTTAGGTTACAAATATGTCATCCATGTATATGTCCCATATTTATTTGTTATATGCTTCTATTAGTATTCAAATGTTCACATTCAGTCAGTGAACCATTATCTAATATTAATCAAGAAACTTATGGTCTGCTAAACACTGGTTAGAGTTATTATCAATAATTAATTTCAGGCCTAAATAAGATTATAAAAACTTTTATAATGTATTAACTGCCAACCATGGACTGGATCTAATTATACGTATTCAAGGAATTTTTTGAGTCTTGCCAAATAACTGGACTGAAATCCAAACATTTACGTCTAGATTTATGTGAAGAATTTTGAAATATATATTGTTTATCTCCCACCCATATGTGATCACAGATATCAAGACTGATGTAAAGACTTTACTCTTAAAACGGATTGAAACTAGTAATGGCATCACAAGTGTAATTTCGGATAAAGAAAAATTGCACTAAGCTTAAACAATAACAGATTAACTGAAGTGAAGATTATTACTGAGCCAATATTTTATAAGCGACGTAGGTTCTCATCTTAATGGCTATACAATTTACTCGATGTCCACAAAATTGTTTTAGTTTTCTGTGCCTTATTATTCATACCAGAAAACGTTGTAAACCGGCAGGTTGATGGTACGCTTTTCCAGTAACATACTTCAGCAGGACTTACATAATTAAAATAAAAATAGGGAAAAAATGTGAATTAACAACTCATGAGAACACAAACATGGCCCTCAATGCAAACTATGAAAAAAGCTAAAAATGATAATGACGAGCTTAAATGAAAGGTAACCTAATATGTAAAATTAGAAGTCAATGTCTCTAAATGCAGCCCAATAACAGACAACGACGAATTGATAACTATGCTTTGACCTTGAAGTGGTAATACTTTCGTGATGTCATAAATAACTAAACATTCATAAAAGTACGACAGGATCTCCACGGTTTTAAAAATATATAGTACATTAAAACAAAACTAAGACCGTTTTATCTTGTAAATCTACCTATAGCAATGTGTTTATTCTCCTTTAGTTAGAATTTTGATGAAGTTGAATAAATGAACATATTTAATAATTATTATTCAGATATTCTTATTCGTCTAAATGTCAGAGTTCTTTTGATTTCAAAAATTCCAAGTGTAATTGATCATGTTAACTCAAAGATAATTAGTTCGCAAAGACAGTTCAATATCATGGTATTGGGAGACTGATTGGTTGCTAGCAATCTTTATTTTCCTCAAGAAGTCTGTTCACTTTTTTTAGTCTGAACAATGTTAAAAGAACCTGAAAATTATTATTGCGTAAATAAAGCCGCTGCACCACCCCCAGGTGACATGCACTAAAAATTCGACATGTGAATGATAGATACAAATAAGCTCACTAAGAAAATGACTAAGATAACTTAGCCTAGCTACTGGGAAATGTTGTGCAATGTTCGTACACACTCCTCTATGCCGTCAGTACCGGCTAAAATCAATAATCTTGGATTATGGGGATCCGACAAAATGCGTCATATCACTGAAAGATAGTGTGTTATTGTCTATATTTCTGTTATTTAGGAGGAAAATGGCTAAACAGTGAACAGCTTCCCACCTTATTGGAGAATATTTGTCATTGATTGTTGATCATGTTTATCGAGAAAATTTACCAAATTTATTAGGCTTAGTCGTGCCCTGCCATTTAGTTAACCAGTTGTAATATCAACAAAATAATACTGAATCATGTCGAAACCCCAGATTACTATATAATCTCTGAAATAAGAGTGAACAAAGATAGATCAGTTGTTTAAAGACACCAGGTCATGACCGACATGTTGATATCCAGATAACTAAACAGAGGCGTGAAATATCTTTGTACGTAAGTGGTATAACCTAACCTGAAAGTCATGTTTGACGTGGTCTGGGGTAAGGTTGTTGAAATTATTATACAAGTAACGTATTTGGTCCTCTAGATGACACATACTGGAGTGGAAACATTGAATGACAACTCATGTGTACAAGAAGATGAGTAAAATCCTTCTACAAGTATTATTAGCGCAGGTTTTGTAAAGGTTAATCATGCACCTTCCACCAGCATGGGACATCTAGTCAATCAGCTGGGAACAGACGTTTCTAATGAATGTCATATTTTTAGACTTTGTAGAGGCCTTTGACACAGCGACCTTAATATTGACTGACAGTTGTTTTTTATCCAAGATTCTTATTATTCCCTTAGTTAATGTTGAGGCCTACTGCTGCAGAGGCTACTGCTACACTGTCTATCTTTACCTGCATATCCTGCTGTTTGGGACAGAAGACCTACGCTAGTCATCTTCAAGGTCCAAGTTATCTAGTCACTTTCGCGTTGACCATTGTATTCCTGGATTGCCTCGAGATGTCGCAATCTTCGTGATCCAGTCAACCATTAGCAGAAAGAGGAAAGGCAAGAGTAAGCAACCTTGTCTGACACTGGCCTTCACTTTCGAATGAATCCGTGAGCTGACCTCCATGCACGATTTTACAGCACAATCCGCCGTAAGGATTCTGTATGATGTTAACTAACTTCTCGGGTACTTCATAGTGCCAAAGAAGGCTTCATAATGTTCTCCTATCTACGCTGTCTAAGGCTTTCTCGCAAAGTGGTTATTTCCACTCAATTTATTGTTCAATAATGAAATGCAGAGTCGCGATTTGGCCGGCACACAATTGACTCGAACGGAATCCGGCCTGTCGATTACAAGGTTGGGCATCGACTGGATCTTTCGTTCGGTTCAATAACACTCTGATGAAGATTTTTTCTAGTACTGATTATAGAGTGACACCTCTGTATTTCTAGCGATTTCTTAGATTTTTCTGTGGTATCATGATGAGATATCTTTCTTTGCAGTTTGTTGATACTTGTTCTTCCGCCCAAATCTCCGTGAAGAGAATGTGGACTATCTTGGCCTTTACTTCCATACCTCATATCAGTTTCTCCTCTGGTATGTTGTCTGGCCCTGCTGACTTACCATTCTTGATCTGTCAGATGGCCACTTTAATTTATTCGACTGATGGAGGGTCGGCGTTTATAGGGGGATCAGTGGCTGCTGCACCGATAAGTAGTGGGTTCAGTAGGGCTGGTCTATTCAAGAGTTCTTCGAAGTATTCTACCCACCTGTTCCGTTGTTCTTGCCATTCGGAGATTGGTTTACCAGCCTTGTTCTTGATTGACCGTTATGGTAGTGCACCCTGGACCCAGGACCTCTTGAAAGGTAATTATTTTTTATTTAATCTCTTTCCAGTTGCCCTCCATATTAGTTCCACTTTTTTGTAGTAGATTGTAAATTTTCTGAAACTTACTATTGAAAGTTATTTTGGATTTGTTGCGGTTGTTAGTATCCCGGAGAAGGGCTGTGTTAAACTTTTGTAAATCTGCTGCTCTGGTTGTCTAGTGCTTCTTTAGCTTCAGTTTCATTTTAGCCACTACCGGACGAAGCTATGTCAGCTCCTCTCCTTGTTCTTACGTCTACCATGATCCTTCCGAACTTCTCATTGAGGCTGTCAAGGAAGTTGAACATTGGAACCACTAAATGTTGTTTGGTTACACCGAGTTCCGTTATTACCAGCCATTTGTTCTGGATCGATTGAGCGAACATTCGGGTTACCGTTGGAGTCAATACTATTCAGAAGTACACTTCTAATTGCTTTGTATATTTATTGTCCTGTTTTAGACTATTGTTATTGCTATTGTTGTTGCTGTTGATATCGTTGTTGCCATCGCTGCTATTGTACACAGTAATTAATCGTTTCTCGACGACTTCTTGTTATTCCTTGGGTTTTGGGGATAATAAACAAGATCGATACTCTATTAATTAGAAAATCTTGATCAATAGAAGCAAGACAGTAGTGTTCTGAACTCCAGTAAGCGCTCAATCGTAGCAATTCAGTCAGGTGCTTTAACAGAAGCATATGTGGTCGATTTGGTTCTCGGCATTACGGCCTGGTGAAACACATAAAGCTTTGTGTAGGCGTTTGTGGGAGAATATGATGCTACCTATAATCATTTCTTTGAAGGCACATAGGTTTGCAAATCTCTCACCGTTTTAGTTCCTTTCTCCCAGTCCATGTTGTCCTACGATATCGTTATTTCTGGTGCCGTCTATTCCAATCTTCGGTTTAAGTCTCCCATCAGAATGGTCAGGTCCTTGGCTGAGCACTTATCGATGATTGATTGCAGTTTTGCATGGAACTAATTTTTGTCGCTTCAATGGCTGTCGTTGGTGGGTGCGTAGAACTGGATGGTATTTAATTTAATCTCCTTTTTTTCTAGAAGGATGCTTTGATGATCCTAGGTACACAAGGTGTAATATCTGTCTTAATGGTTCTGTGTAAAAATTCCCCCAAGTAACATTTTCCCCATTGTAATTCGTTGTTTTGCGTTTAAAGGTGCACTTATTACCCTTAATTCATTTGATTCTACATTCTAATGACCTTTTGAGTTAGTTGCTATTTATTTTCATTATAATATTTGTTTTTCCTTTGCATTTATACTGGATTTCTTTTATTCTCATGGATTCCATATATTTTGTTTTACTGGACATTTGGCTTTGGCTGCTGCCATATTTGCCCGTTCCTCTTTTTGACTGTATTGCATGAATTGACTGAATTTGTGCACTTTCTGGTTGAATAACCTTCTCGTTTATTTCTTGAAATTGGATTGACCATTCCGATTTTTGGGATAAATTTTGGTTGAATAACTGGTGGTGACATTTGTTTAGGCAATAATGTACATTTGAATAAATAAATTTGCATAGGACCGTTCCTCAGCCAACCTTTTGTTCTGAATTTCGACTGGACAAGAGTATGCGTATCTAAACCAGCCTCGGTAGTTATTCTAGTTATTACATCTAGGCTGGCAAACTAGAGAGAGATATGCCACCCACAATGCTTCGTGTCATCAACTGGTGTTGATCCGTGACTGAGCGCCTTCAAGTAGTCGCATCCGATAAAACAAATATTGTCTATATCAATGTCGAGAGCCTATGCAATTATTTATTTTGGGGATCACTTACATCTACAAATTATTACAAACTGATGCAAAGACCACCTTAAATTTTGTCGCAAAGAACATTAGACAAGACATACTCCATTTTGTTAGATATATATATATATATACGCCAACAACTTATAGGAGCTTTCCACAAAGACTTATCGTGTTGTCCCGTGCAAAGACAATTTTTAAAACATTACCACTACTCTCCCGAAGGACCTCAACTTTTCCAATTGTACTTGAACGTCGTATAATGTCACTAAGATTGCCAATACCTGGACACTTTACACATATACAAATTTTGCGCCCGTTAATCTTTGTTCTCATATTTCTAATATCACTGAAAAGAAGGACTTTGCTAAGTTCTGCATACGCCAGATCTATAACTTTCAGGGGCTCTGTGTTTCTGTAGACAAAGGGTTGGCTAACACTACGCTCAAAATCGTACGATCTACGTCTTGAGCAATCCGTTGTCATAAGCGTAGAGGTACATGGTTGGTTATGTTCTGCCTCGAAGTGTGATATTTCATACCCAGCTGAAGAGTACCGTACTCTTATTTTTGACTGGAAGTCTAAAAACTTACACATAATAGAGCATAAATATCACAAAAGCAAACAAACTTGCCCCTTATTACGAAGTCCAGCACCCCGAGGGGGACGTGAGATACCGAACGTTGCTTGTCGTAGCACATACTGGTACTTCATATCACCAGACCGGTCAATGTAAAGACTTGAAGTAACAACATAGTAAGTGTTTGACTCCTGAAATCGGTTATATAATTTTAATAACATTTAAATTCATCAACTCCCCTAGTTCCTGATAAAACCGTATCCAAGTAGGCTAAGTTCGAAACAGCATAATTCGTTTGAAAAATTCCCATACGTTGGACGATCCACCCACAACAATACTAGAGCTAGTGCTCGGCAAATTGTTTGCAGACGACATCTGGCCGTATCATAAAAATACCTAATGATGGGAGTTATTATAAATTAGTTAAATTTATACTTTGTATAGACAAAGCATGGCCAGGCCCACTTAATGTTGGTTGGCTTTTGATCCAGTACACCAGAATACTGAGAACTGTGTGTATAAAGGTAAGGTCAAGAATCCGAGGCTCATCAAGGCTACACTTAGAAATGTCGTTCATAAATTAAATAATTGATCATCTGGATGTCACTAAGTAGACAGTTTATTTGATTGTTAGACACAGCCACCATGTACTACATAAAAAATATTACTGTCAGCCCACAGCTGTATATAAATGACGTGTCAAAAGGTCTGAATGTATTCAACCGTAATATGTATACTACGTAGATTAGTTATAAAGAAACAATATTTTCAACTGTCCAAAAGTATACAATTGTCACGATTTCTGTTTAACAGACAAAACTTAAAGGCAAACCACATTTTGACCAGTTCAAATGTATCAGTGTCGTAATTTGTCAGCAGGGCTTGCCACCTTGTGAATTTGGTGACATATTTCTTGTATTTGCCTTCAACTACCAAAAAAAATACGATAGGAAGTCCATCAGTATTTCCACGCGATTTTCAGTGATTAGTCTTTAGTTATTTTGTGCTCTCTGAAGCGTAGATACACTATCGTCGCAATATTCTTCGCTCTGAACTGAGTCTCGTTTATTGATTGTTTGGATTAACAATCGATCCCTTTTATAGCATCAGGACTGAACACTCAACGTCACTGTCATTTCTCCCATCCAAACCCATTACAAAGAACCTACACTAGAAACTTGGACTTACACATACGTGCGGTGATCATCTAAAGAACCCATCATTTACCTCAAACACTACCGTTAATTCAAGTAAACTAAATTCTGATAGACGTTGCACTTATTATATGTAATTATATTAACTGACGATGCAGTATTTATTCCTATCTGTGAATGTTTATATGGCGTTATTAACTCGGTAGTGTTCTGCGGCCACTACACTTGCACTGTGGAAACCGTAGGTACGAGGAAAAAATTTATATGTATGTGTACATCTCAACACGAAATAAATTTGGAAACAACAATAATTTTATTTGCAACTGTATCAGGGCTAGTGAAACCAAGAAACTAGACATCTTCCATGGGACAATCCCAAAGACCTTGAAGCGAACCGGTAGTGCCAAACTCGAGCACCAAAAAATCGCGAAGCTTAGTACTAACTCATCACAACGATATTGGCTTACACACTAGGTTTTGGTGTCTAGAAGTGTTATGTCTAGTTGTTTCTGTTTTGCCGCGATTCCCACTTCTAAATGTGCTAATTGTATTCAATAGTGTCCATCTTTCATTTATATTGATTAAATAAAAAGTTCTCTTCTACCTTTCTTTTCAACATGTCATATACTGTTTTGTTACTCTTTGACTGTTGTTGTTATGGTCTGCAAAGTCTAAAGTGGCCATGAATACAATGGTACATAATCAAAAATATCTTACTCTCTGGATTGACTTTAGTATTTTTAATAACATAATGTACATAGCCAACAGCTAAATATGTTGCTGATATTACTGTAAAGATTAATTGAATGTAGAAACTGATAAGTAGAATATTCATTCATCAGCATTATATCGATTAACCTAAATATTTTGTAACGATTTATTTGATATCTTAACGTTTAAGACAGCACTTGTCTCGTAATACTTTGCATATAGTTTCATAGGTACCAGGTTGTCATTAGTGTAACATCCGTTAAAGTATTCAGTATACTAGCGATAAGGAAGTAAACTTACTTTTTTATGTATACAATATTAGTTTATTGATGAACGAAATGAGCTAGACAGAAAGAGATCATGAACTAGTCGGGTACAAGAAACTTGCAGTAAACCTAAAAATTCGTTGAAACGTATATGACAAAACTGGTCTCATATTCAAACATTTTTGATGGTACTATATCCTTATTTCTGATTTATATTCCTGCATTGTGTACATTGCTGATTTTCACCAAGGACTTTATTGATTAATCACTAAGCAGTGACCAGCTCAGTACTCGTAGTTCTGCAAGTATCCTTTAGAGCACCCTCGCTCCAAGCGTTTTTAAATCACTGTGTTGCACGTAACATCGACCAACACCACCAGTCTCCTAAAGATTCAAAAATCGCCTTGTTGACAATTTTATTCTTATTTGTACGCTATTTCAAAAAACATTTCCCTTCGGATACAGAAATAATAAACGCGGAAGAATAAGATGGGTTCATTTATTTTGTAGCTTTTCTCTACATACCTTACGAACTTAGGGTAAGTATTTACTTGAGGAACACATCACACCTTGTATAATATTAATAAGGGATCACGAAGAAACAATTACGGAGTCATAATTGTTCAAAACGGAGGGATATCTATGTGCTAACATTACTAGGGGCACCATTTAAAGGGGTAAAGTGGGGCTATCAACATTTTAATCTTTGTCATCTCGGTGCCCACAAGAATCTAGTACCAACTACGTGAAGAGCGTATATTAAAAATTGTGCAGCGTTAGGCGATCCCAGACTGGTCTCTGAGTGGAACTAGAAATTTACAGTCCCAAAGTGACCTTGAAGCTTTTCTCAGCTTTCCACATTTTGTTACATGACTCTTCGAATCTTTCATAATTATCTCTACCGTGTAAATTAGTTGACGCAGTTATGAAACTCCATCGATTATGGCTAGGATATGTATTTGTATGACCAACCACCAACTAATTGATTGATACTAGAGTAAGGTTGAAGCTAGAGGTAGGCGTCGAAGACTGACATAAGTCCACGAAGCTACCGACTCTTAGTCTGAGGTATGTTAATAGATGTACACTACCTGGTTAGAATCTGTACGATTGTCATAATCAACAGTTTGAAACACTGGGTACCATAGCTCAGAATAGGTCAGTGGCGGAGGTGCACTCACTTCGTCTTGCCGATAGTTGAAAGCTTAAAATTGATTCATACCTTTCTTTCCATGAACTAATTTTTTCTGTGTATCACATTCTATATATCCATTATTTATGCTTACTACCACTGACGTAGCTCCCACTTCCTCCAAAAATGTGTGTTCATCTTGCTGTGTTGATGAAATGTAGCATACATGTGTTAGATTTTACACTGCACATACACACAATGACTTGTGTTCGCTATTACTTAATAATTGTAAATAAAAATTGGTGATCACTTAGCTTACATGGCGAATATGTATACTTCATTAAGCACCAGACATCGCGGACCACAAGTTGTAACATTATCTCTAGCCCAAATATACTCATTACAATTTAGTGTAACTGCAGAATAAAAGAATGGTATGGAGGAACTTTGGCAACGTAAACTGAACACATTACACTACACAAATGTATTCTGAAATACACGAAAGTAACAAAATGTCAGTATAAAAAGCATAGTATAAACAACTCATACACGGTAACATAAAAAGAAGACTACAATAAGAATAAGCACTATTTATACCGACACACTTATATGAAAAGAAGAAAGACTTTACAGTTTGTCTCAAAAAAGATTACAGCCAACGAACTATATGAAACATACACTTTATAAAGTAAAAAAATCAATGACTGGACATATATACATTCTTATATGTGAGAACACATAAAAGTGGGAGAATAGGCATGCATATTACGAAATCATGAAAGCAAAACATTCAAAAATAGTCATTCAGATCAGGCTTAACCCGTGTATTTCCTTGTGGTAGATGGCCAGCGGGTTTGATAGCAGAACGTGAATTCCCTGAGTTAATGCGTGAATCCTCGTGTTCATCTCGTCCACAAGATTGCTATTAAGGAAAATAATTCTTAAAAATCATTACTACCCACGTGGAAATATAAAAATTTAGCTTATGACAATAATTGTATTTACATTTATCTCCTGTTGATAATTCAGAACTGCATTTATCAGTGATTAATAAGATATACAGTATGAATGTACAGCACTATAATGGTAGCATTTGTGGGTTGATAACATATTGTATATAAGATCGGCAGTGGGGTTCTAGAGAAGAGTCTTGATTTGTATGAGAATATTCAAGTAAATCGATTTGCATTCATGCGTGTCAATTACAATATGCAGCTACGTTTACCAAGTAATGAAAATAGACAAGCTACAACGGCTTTCTCTCTATAAATTCTTATTAGCCGGAGAAAAGGAATTCATTGATAAGCTCTTATGTGGTATCAGTAAGAAAAAAATTGTGGATTCACATCAGAACACAAGAAAATGAAACTTCACGATACTACTAACCTTATTTGGAACAGGGTTGTAACCAGCAGAAGATGCCATTCTATATTCTGTTCCGTGAACACGATTAGCAGCAGGTGGATAGTGTACCTTGTGTTCTCCACCTCCAGAGTGGGAGACAGAATTCTCGATACGATTTACCTAAATTCATTACAAAAACCGAACAACATGGTAATCATGTACTGATATTTGTGTGCTAGTATGGAGTCATACTTAATGTAAGGGTTAAAAAGATATTATTAAAGTAGCCAAATCAAAGTAGATAGAATGGATTCCTAAACTGTTTTAAATTCGATAGCATTAATAACTAAGCCAATGTGAATGCAATTTTATAATTCACGCTTGATGTATAAACGATAATATATACAAGAAAAACATCTGAAATCAACAAGATTATTTCTCTTTTCTCATATATTTATTGAATATGCAAATAACAAGCCATCATAACACTAGTCGATATTACAGATTAAAATTTAGTGTATGTGTCTGATAACGCTTTTTGAGAATAAAAATCTCTTCATTAGTATGCTACTCGTATGTTCTATGCACAATCAAATTCATGAATAAATCTATCGGTTAGTAAACGTGGAAATCGTAAGACAATAGAACGTTACCTTGTAAATAATAAATTTGTTTTCTTTTCTATGACAATGTGAACGGTCAGCACAAATGAACAACTGTATATTGTGTTGTAATCATACTATTTCTTGCAAATTTTACTAAATTATCTGATTTTAATGTTAAAAAAGCTGTGACCAAGATTAAGTTTATTACTTAATTGTCGGTTATAGATAAAATAAGTGAATCAGTCAGTTAATTACAATGTAGAACCTGGTACGTGCACACACGAGTTCAAGACGCCATGCCTCAATTAGCAGATAGAGATGAAATCGCCGGCCGAATTCCAGAGCAGTGGTAGTAAGAGTTAGAGGACTAGGGATTGAAATAATATTATATAATATATATATATAATTTAGAAAATTGTGATGAATTCAGAAGCTTAGAATTTGGAAGAGGATAAGAAATGGATGTACCTGCGCGATTGCGAACGATTTTGAGCCATGTTAACCAAAGTCTTAAACTATCGGTTGCAATCACCGCGCGGACCCCAACCAAGTAGTTTGTACCGATTAACATGGCCCAGTTCAATTGTCAATGACTTCATGGACTAGTGTCGTGTTTTGGTTTGTCAGATCTTAGCTTTTTTCCAGACAGCATTGCTCGTCGAGGTAGGCGGTGACCAGGCATATGTCTTAACCATCTCAGCTGACAAAGATTCAACACTTCGTTAATCGATTTACCACATTCACCTAGTACTCTATTCCTAACTCAACTATTACCTACTCTGTGGTTTTATAAAACTTGAGCAATGCTGCGAAGACAACTGTAATCAAATACTAAAAATCTACGAATATCCTCTATCCTTAATGGCTAGGTTTCACATCCATAAAGTATAACGGATCGGACTGCTGCGCAGTAAACACGTACGTTGGTCGGTAGATGGATGTCTCGCTTACGTCACTAGTGACACAAATTGGCAAAAGCAAATCGAGCCTTCTGTATACAAGTCGATATTTCATCAGACACCAGACTATAAGGACTGATGAAACTAAAAGAAGTGAATATGTCTGTAACAGAAATTACAAACAATTTCGCTGAACTTATGTTAGCCTTTTGTCAATTAATTGACTATATGCACTAACCGTACTTTGCGTCGAATACATGTTCGTATACAGTGAAGGAAAAAATAAGTAGTTTATTATGATCGTCGATT
The DNA here is from genome assembly GCA_034768735.1 of Schistosoma mekongi. Taxonomy (NCBI): domain Eukaryota; kingdom Metazoa; phylum Platyhelminthes; class Trematoda; order Strigeidida; family Schistosomatidae; genus Schistosoma; species Schistosoma mekongi. Next base: position 51,578,258 of record CM068305.1, on the reverse strand, counting down.
AACCACAGTATAAAATAATTAATTCTCCTTTAGCAACGTCTACCAATAACCATGACATATGACCATCACTTGACAGCTAACTGAATCTCCATACGTGAACTTATTCGAAATAAGAAATTTGAAATGTGGACAGGTTTACATTGGTCATTGTTACTTAAAAGACAAACTACTAAACAGATACTTTGCCAGACTTTGGCAAAATGAAAATTTATATGTGCAAAACTGAGACATTAGAGTACAGGAACTAAATAAATAGTGTAGAGAAAATCAACCATAACTCAGAAACAACACCAGGCACAATAAGTCAATAGAAAATAAAATCAGGAGAATATTTATAAGAATCAAGTGAATATGTGCTTAATAGTTCCATGACAACATTCTCTAGAAAATATCATACCTTAAGTTGATCGTTCCCTTTTACACGTTTTATCTTAACAGAGTTTTGTATGCGAAAACGTTTTAAAATATACCTAGTTAGCGATAATTTTTAAAAAATGTATGTGTAAAACAGAGCACCAAGAAATGCACTATACAAAGCAAAATACCACATTTTGAGGCTATAAAACAAGAACAAATCAGAAATAAAAATATATTGCTTGAAAACGCAATCAAAATGCCTTTTGTTCATCTCAAAGTTAAAGGGTACAGTATAACACAGATCAGCATGAGCTCCCATGCTTGAGACAACAGAATAAAAGATGAACTAACTGGAAGCATAAGAGTTGTCAGCTAAAATAACGCAAGGTGATGCAGTGGATGATGACATTTTGGAGCTAATCTATTAGTACTTATACAATACTAATGAAAAGACATTCCCCCTTTCAGTTAGTTCTTAATTTCATTGGACATTCCAGACTAACAAAGCATAAGTGATTGCTAATAAGGAAATGCTATTCAGTTTCTTAAAAGTTAAAAGGACAGAGATAAGTTGGAATTTACAAAAGGATAGTGAAAGGTATCAAAAGTGAAGGAGTGTTTTAGAAATTTACGTACAGATTGTCTATTTTTTAATTCCGCCACCGTTCACCATTGACTTCATCAGGCTTAGCAACGTTTCATGAGAATTTCACTGGAAGCCCTTACTGAACATCAAGCGTTAACAAGCGTAAAATAATTTGCAATTTACATTCTGAGCTGTAATGTCAACTGAGAGCAAAAATATTTCCCATTCCTGTTTCGTAATTAGGAATGCTAGTTATCCGAAACTTCAAACGGATAGACAGAATCCTCTGGAACGATTACAATCGGTACACATACATCGGGGCCTATTTAGAATGACGACTCATTACAGCTGGATGTCAAGCTTGCATTCAAATTAACGTCACGATATCTATTAGACGCTAAGTACTAAACACACAATGTTGTTTTACTTACATTCAGGCTCGTTACAATAGATGAGATATAATTTTCTTAACAGTAGTTATATTTTCGAAATGAATGACATTTCCAGACCCGGCGCGCTTGGTGCAAATCTAACATAAGCAAGGAGGAGCGACAATAACACAGAGACAGCTCTAAATGCATACTAAAATACTCCAAATAACAAATACAATTTATATGCAACTAGTAGTAGCCGTAAAACATTATTAACATTTTATCTATATCTGGTTGTTACCAGACACTCATTAAAATAGCATGCTAGAAAGGCTAGTGTTAGTGGGATATAGACCGGATTAAAGCATGCTCAGTGCATGATCGTGATGGCGCACGCTGATTGGCTACTTCTAAACCAATCAGCTCCAGTGGATTGTTGCAGAAGATTCTGGAAGCTTCTTATGTAAATACTATAAATACATTAACGTTTGTCTAACTAACGATTCCTACTTCTGTCTACCCTTGTTATTTGGAATATAATTTGTTCCTGTTCAAAAGTGTTCTGATTTGGGATCTTGTCAAGTGTTCGGTGTCTAAGAATACTAAGCAATAGAAGTATTTGGGTCGTTATAGCTAGAAACATAACAGTGGCGACGGAGAAAAAGGAAAATACATTTAAAATGCCGATATCAGATGACCAGCTTAATCGAATACTGCAACAACAGCAAGCACAACTTGATGCACAAATGCGGTTGTTAGAAACTCTTACGCAACAGCTGAACATCCATTGTTCAAATTCACATGCTTTTTCAAGTACTTCTTGTGATGCAGTTGCCAGCAGCATACCAGAATTCTATTATGACCCCGATAGTGGAAATACCTTCCTCATGTGGTTCAAACGTTGGGAAGACACATTCAGAATAGAATTCTGTAAACAAGATGATGCATGGAAAACTCGATTGCTGATGCGTAAGCTGGGAAGTAATGAACATGCATGCTATGCTGATCATATATTACCAAAGTTACCTCGAGAGCTCAGCTTCGATGAAACGGTAGCTCAATTATCAGAGATATTCGGCGAATCATCTTCATTGTTTAGTATTCGTTATCAGTGTCTTAATTTGGTGAAACGCGAAACTGATGAATATGGTGCTCTAGCAGACATCGTCAACAGAGAGTGTGAACGGTTCAAGTTACGCTCGTTGACAGAAGACCAATTTAAATGCCTTATATTCATCAAAGCTCTTCAATCACCTCAAGATGCTGAGATTAGAACTAGACTCTTAACTCGACTGGATCAAGATCCAAACATCACACTCAGAACATTGACAGATGAGTGTAAGCGGCTACAAAACATCAGACACGACAATCAGTTAATTGAACAGGTAAATCCTAATTTAACCTGCAGTAGTGTCAACGCTATTACTAGGTTAAAAGCTCAAAAACCGAGAACAAGTGGTAACAAACCAACGACTGCATGTTGGTTATGTGGTGATTGGCACTTTGTACGATTCTGCCCATTTAAGAAGCATAAATGTCAGATGTGCAATAAACGTGGACATAAAGAAGATCATTGCCCACCGAATCGTACGTCCCAGCCCAAGAAGAAACATAGACGTCCTCGACACATGGTGAAGTCAGCCGAATCTCAATCACTTTCTCTGGTAGCAGCCTTTCAAACAGACTATGACATTCAGAGAAAGTATGTTACTATCCAGATTAACGGCATACCAGCTCGTCTTCAAATCGACACAGCATCCGATATCACCCTAGTGTCTAGAGAAACATATAAGCTGCTTGGGAAACCGCCAATAAAGCCATCTAAGAAAATTGCTAAAAACGCGTCAGGAGGAGTTCTGCAACTGGTTGGCGAATTACAGTGTGAATTTTCCTTCAACGGAAATAGCTGTAAAGGAATATGCTATCTTACAGAACGACCATACCTTGATCTCCTTGGTCTTGATATGCTAGAAAAACTTGGAATAATGGATGTACCCATCAACAGTGTTTGCAGCGTGTCGTGTCCAGCATTAGACACCCCTATACGTGCAAAACAGACAGGTGAAAAGTTACTGGAAAAGCTGAAGAGACAATTCGCTCCTGTTTTTCAAAATACCCTTGGTCACTGCACCAAAATGAAAGTTCATCTACCCGTGAAACCAGATGCTAAACCCATTTTTCGTCCGAGACGTCCTGTACCATACGCTGCTCTTGAATTAGTTGATCAGGAACTTAATCGTTTGCAGCAAGCTGGAGTAATCCAACCGGTCAATTACTCTGCATGGGCAGCGCCGATCGTAGTGATTAGAAAGTCCAATGGAACACTACGCATATGTGCTGATTTCTCAACCGGTTTAAATGATGCATTGGACGTATATCAATACCCGTTACCAGTTCCTGAAGACTTGTTTGCTAAGCTAAATGGTGGTACATGTTTCGCGAAAATAGACTTCTCCGATGCCTATCTGCAAGTAGAAGTAGATGATGATAGTAGAGAGCTTCTGACTATCAACACTCATCGAGGGTTATTTCAATACACTCGCCTACCATTTGGCATCAAGACAGCACCTGCTATCTTTCAGCAAATAATGGATACGATGCTAACAGGTATACCTGGTACAGCAGCTTATCTAGATGATATCATAGTTATGGGTTCCACTCACAGTGAACTTTCTGATCGACTACATCAAGTTCTTAACCGAGTGTTGGAGTACGGTTTTCACCTACGTGAAGAAAAGTGTATCTTCTTCATGCATTCGATCAAATACCTTGGTTTCATCCTAGATAAGAACGGTCGCCGACCAGACCCTGTCAATATAGAAGCCATTCAGAAAATGCCTGTACCAACTGACGTTCCTTCATTAAGATCCTTCTTGGGATTAGTTAGTCATTAGAGCACATTTTTGCCTGAAATGCATCGAGTGAGAGGTCCTCTTAATGAATTACTAACAAAAGATAAACCTTGGCAGTGGTCAGGAGAATGTCAAGCAT
>CM068305.1:51485230-51566389 GCA_034768735.1 Schistosoma mekongi | reverse complement strand
GCTACATTTGTTACAGACTAGAACTGACCAGTTCATAACAACGTCAACGAGATGATACAGACACTTTCAAATCATGCCAAATTAGTTTAAGTAAACATACTATACATTATTGAATTAGTGTTGAGAGGCTAGACGACTTAAGTTGTCACACTATCACAATTCCAGACTAAATTATTTTAAGTGAATCGAGATGGCTAATTTTGTGGAGATTGATATTTTTAATTCATTGAATACATCACTGATTGATATCGGCATAGTACCACTGAAAACCAGTGAGCACTGGACAATTGATTCGTTTTAGTGTGGAACTTCACTTTAGAACGAAACAGATGTCCACTGCTCACAGATTTTCAGTGGTACTATGCCGACATCAATCTATGACGTATTCAATGAACTAAATTATTTATTTGTCACAAATACTTAAGTGTTTCCTTATGATTTAAAAAGACTGTTCACCTTAACCTGAGTGGTATATGTATATTAATAACAATAATGATATACTTTCTCAGAAAAATTTACGCATCAATGTAAATTAGTATTTGAATTAGGCATGAAAGAGTATGATAAACGTAATAAAGAAATAGAATCGTTTCGTAATTGTATTGAACAAGCGAAAATGTTAAATGCAGAGTTAAGTAAAAAGAAAATAACTGAATTTAAAACTTATCAAGAAAAAGTAAGTTAATTATTTCAATAATTTTGAAAGAAAATTTTAGAGAAAGCTGTTTTATTGTAACTGAATATTGTAGAGATTATTGCATTTGATATGACGAATTGACCCGAACAACCAATGAAAACTAAGTAATTGAACTGAACAGCTGCTCCTTCCTAATATAAGACTTCTCAGCATTTCACAGCCACGAATCAACCAGGGTGATGTGAGACAGTTATTCACTGACGGCAGTATACGAAGCCGCACAAATACATCTTGAGTTAACTGGAGTTAGGGATATAAACCGTCAGATGACAGCTCAGTAGTCTCACAGTTAAGCTTTCACTGAGATTTTACGGATGAGCACTACTGAGAAGTTTAATATTAGCACAAAACAGCTGTTCAGTGCTTCCTGATTTTCAATAGTTATCTAACCAACATCAATTCGCGATCATTTCTACATCCCACTGCGAACAACAATTCAGAAATGTAAAAAACTTGTAACTACAGAATGTATTTAATATATCCACTAAAGCAGACAGAAATACTAAACATATTCACTCTTAAATATCAACAATCGGAAAGTATAGATCACTACAAATAGCAAGTAAATTGTGACTCAGATTTTCATTTCTGGCAGGAATATATATATATATATATATATATATCAACTCTAAAATATAAACTACTATTCAGAAGTCAATAGTACATAGTCGTTATCCTTTGAAATTAATATTTTTTATTAAGCAAAATCGCTGCTATATTTTTTACGTATAAACCTTCAGTAATACTCTATTAAACAGTACAGAAACAAGGCATGAAAAGTGCTTAGATTACGGTAATATTACGTAATAATGTTTATAAAAAGTAATTTTTATACAGATTTTAAGTACTATGGTATCATGCGGATCATGACAGTGAAAAACTCATGAATGTGAGAAATCAGAAGCTAACCTAATAGTTCGAACTCAAGTATTTGATATACATACTTATAACATACTATCGACAGATTTAAGAAGTAGATAATTAATCTGACTGATTGCCTATATATATATATATATATATATATATATATATATATATATATATATATATATATATATATATATATATATATATATATATATATATATATATATATATATATATATATATATATATATATATATATATATATATATATATATATATATATATATATATATATATATATATATATATATATATATATATATATATATATATATATATATATATATATATATATATATATATATATATATATATATATATATATATATATATATATATATATATATATATATATATATATATATATATATATATATATATATATATATATATATATATATATATATATATATATATATATATATATATATATATATATATATATATATATATATATATATATATATATATATATATATATATATATATATATATATATATATATATATATATATATATATATATATATATATATATATATATATATATATATATATATATATATATATATATTTATAGCAAAATCGCTGCTATATTTTTTACGTATAAACCTTCAGTAATACTCTATTAAACAGTACAGAAACAAGGCATGAAAAGTGCTTAGATTACGGTAATATTACGTAATAATGTTTATAAAAAGTAATTTTTATACAGATTTTAAGTACTATGGTATCATGCGGATCATGACAGTGAAAAACTCATGAATGTGAGAAATCAGAAGCTAACCTAATAGTTCGAACTCAAGTATTTGATATACATACTTATAACATACTATCGACAGATTTAAGAAGTAGATAATTAATCTGAACTGATTGTCTCGCTTGTGTTCATCATACATTACCCTTTAACCTAAAACGCAGCATCTACCTGATATATCAACAATTGTATAATTAATAAAACCAAATATATTTCATGTAAACAGTTGTGAAAATGTACTCACATTTGAGTTACACCATTTTTATGATCGAGAGGTAGTAATACTATCAGATTATCGTCTTAGATAAAAATGACAAAAGAATTTAATAGACAAGACATACAATCCGTATTCATCTTTTATTTCGTACTAATTTATTTTAATTACTTTAAATAGATATTTAAGGAACTTCAAGAGACTACTGATATAATTAAAGCTGAAGATGATATTTTAGATTACAACGAGAATGTACAACAATTATGGAGTGAATTAATGAGAAATGAATCAGTTCTAGTTGAACAAATTGATGAATTAATTAATGAATTTGAATTAAATCTAAATGATATGATTAATGCATTCATTGAAAATGTTGAAGTAAGTATTTCATGAAAGTAAATACATATTATCAGTAACGTCATCATATACTTAATACTTTGATTTAATGTTTTCATTAAACCATTATCACTAAAAATCAATACGGCATAATGACTGTAAAGTATACCTTCACATCACACTGGCTTTGAGTAATATGCGTTTAGTATCTAACTGAGTAAACTAGAAATTAACTTCCAAATATATCTTTAATAGATCACTGACAATTTCTTGACCACGGTACCGAGTAAAGAGGGTTCAGATCCTCGGGATAGCATTATTAACTTGACTTGATGATGAGTACCAATCAGCATAAAACTTAAATCCAAGAAATTCTTGATGTGAACTTTCAACTGCTTAGCATTAAAATGATGAAAAAACTCAGCAACATGTAGTTTGAGAATATCTGCATTTCTTGCTGATTCTGTTAAGGATCACAATTGATCACTCTCCGCCACGACACGTGCATCTTGAGTGAATTGATTCAGTATAACGTCAATCGAATAAGGATGAATAAAGTCGGACTGTGGCTGGCAACTAGAGCCAAGGACACACATCTCCCACAGCACTTGTCAGCTGAATTTACCTGTCTCCCAGTTTTCGTGTTCAAAGAAGGACCAGAACTCAATCCATTCACAACCGAAGATATTGTATTATCTACCAGGCCACTAAATCCAGATAGTTAAACATGTGCAACTGGTATAAATAAGTAACTTGAAAATATTTACATATTCGCGTTGATTTAGCTAAGGAAAAAAACTGAAGTTTCTGTTACCTTATAATCCGTGGCCGTGTGGACTCAGTAACTCAGTGTAATAACGAGGTGATTTTTGATACGAATGGACTGAGTTTTAGTCCAGGTTCGAATACAAACACTACTACGCAAGTATATCCAGATGTCCAGTCTCAAATAGAAAAAGACGTACGTCATGGGTCCCACTTACCAGCCATAATTCAACTTTAGCCAAACTTATTATCATGTTTCCTCAAGTTGAAACCAAAACAAATATAACATTTGTACAGAAGTAATCTAAGAAAACTTTTGCGAATAATCAAGTGGATGAAAACATAGACACCTATAGTAATAAAATTATTGGAAATGTAGAAAACTACTATATGAAACAAAAAAGTATTAAAGAGTAAGGTACATACAATTACCAATCGGATCCTCTTCTTTACTATTGAACAATTCAGACTACTAATCCTTCAGGAATCTATTCCGGTTGACAAGCGAACTTGAATCAAGAAGACAATGGTTTTCTGCTTGCCTCAAACGGACAGTTAGTAACTCTTGATAAAGTCTCTGACTAGGTTTGGAAATGAGGAACACTGCAAACTACCGTTGGGACTACATAAAGTTTCACATATTGGGAATTGGTTGAGTTTGGAAATGTCAAAGATCAGACTATTCTTTAGTGGCATAACTGATATGGAATCTATGTTATGAGATCTACTTCTGACTAGGACACTGGTGCGCATTATTTGAAAATCCCAAACTAAGACGAGTTATCTAGCTTTTCTAGGTTCCTGTGTTGGTATCAATTCATGACAGGAACAAACTTCAGTTGCTAATATTTTTTGTTGATGACTAATCTTTATTGAAGGAATCTATTTCAAATTATTTCCAGGGACACTTTACAGAATGTCGTGAATTACAAACTCAATATCACGAAAGACTAACAGATTTATGTCCCAGTATTTTGGAACGATTTTTGCGTAGTGATTTCCAAAGTGAACCTTCAGATGCTCTTATTGCTGTAAGTTATAAAGTTAGGAATATAAAACAGGTTTGTTAACTCAGTTATGTACAATAAACTAATAAGATTCCGAATACTGAACGTTTTGCTATTGGATAATCTGACGTTATTTGTGGAATGTTAAAAAAACTAATATGGCGAGTTTACTGACATTTTAATAAAAACCTGATTAAGTCCAGGGATAAAACACTACGACAACTTTTACAATTCGGTAACTTCTGCACCAGTCACTATGTGATTACTTTTAGATTCAGAACTAAGTTAAATGAGAACATAAGTCAGCATAATTATTTTGAAGGTTTCTGTGACGTTATCATTGCGTCGACGACTACAAAACAAACAATTAAATGAATTGCATAACTATACATTTGAAAATTATGTTTTGACAAAGGTGCTTGACGACCACCCAATCACGAACGTAGGACCTTTTATGTATGTACACTGATCAAAGTCGCTGTACACGATTAACACCTTGACGTGGTGGTCGGGCTTGCCTATCGTGATGACTCAGTCGGGCTATACTGGCTGGAACAATCGTTCCTCTAGGTCCTACCATGCCAGGCAGGTCGGTTGAAGAGCGGTGAGACCAAAAGCAGCGAATATAAGGTCCGAGGACGAAGTCGTACTGTCGGCTGTACAGAGGTGTGACGGCAGTAAGGTGTTTTCTTCGGACAACCAGCATAGCAGCGATGCTGCCTTCCCACAAAGGAAGGACGGGGTTAGAAAAGGTCGACCCTAAAAATGCACACCTCACCTTACTCCACGGATTTCCGTCTCCGGCAGTAAGGCCTCATCAAGTACGGAGCTACAACAACAACGAAAACCCCTCTCAAAAAGTCCGTGTGTGACCGGCCTCAAGCAGTTGTTCCTTGGGCACTGCGGTCACGCTCCCAGGTCTTTCAGGCCAACCCTAACACATTTCGCTTTTCAGGTACATCAAGAAGAACCCTTCCACAACGTGGGCAACTGGGAAGAGATAACCGCCCTCATACCACTAACAACACGCAAGATCACTGCCATTTTAATCAAACTCCTTCTTCTATTCCTAATGTTTATCCTGCCCCCACCTTCAAGCCTAAATCCTTATCTTCAACTTCCTCCTGTGTCATTAGTGCTAACGATTCCGGCCCACGAAATAACGTCCCGAGCATACTAAGACCACGCTCCAAACTTCACATTGGTGCATTCAATGTACGAACCCTGTGTCAAGTAGGGCAACAAGCCTCCTTAGCTAGGACATTAGAATCCCGCGCCATTGATGTATGTTGCGTCTCCGAAACACGCATACAGGATCCTAGCGTGGTCATTCACTTGACCTCACCTAGTCAGAAGGAACAACCTTCGCGATACACTCTCCGTTTATCTGGCGATTCAACAGCAACTTCTCGTAGGCTCGCCGGTGTAGGTATTGCGTTAAGTATGAAAGCAGAACAGGCGCTTGTTGAATGGATTCCTGTCGACAGTCGCCTATGTGCCATCCGACTAAATGGTGCAGTAAGAACTCGGAAAGATAGGGACACACGCCGTTGTCTTCTCGTTGTTTCTGCCTACGCTCCCACCGACTGCAGCCTGGATGAAGTGAAAGATGAATCTTGCAGAAAACTTTCTGAACTACTTCATAGGGCCAAACACTCAGATTTGGTAATCTTGGCTGGTGATTTTAACGCCCAAATAGGTAGCTTGAACCAATCTGAAAGACATTTAGGTGGATGCTTCAGTGTTCCGGCTCAGAGAACGGATAACGGTGACCGTCTGCTGCAGCTTTGCTCAGATAATCGGTTATTTCTGGCCAACACGAACTTTAAGCATAAGGAGCGACATCGTGTAACATGGCGACCTCCTGGCCCTACTCATCGGTGGACTCAAATAGACCATATTGCAATTAGTCACCGTTGGAGAGGCTCGATAGAAGATTGCCGATCTTTCTGGAGTGCATGTTTGAATTCCGACCACGCTGTAGTGAGAGCACGCGTTTGCTTGCGTCTTACCGGGCGAAGAAAAACTACCACAGGAAAACCTTTTAGAATTCAGTTTAGTAATGAAAGAGCCAAGATTAAATTCCAGGAACAACTGAGGAATCACTTAGGCAATTATAAAGATGCGTCCCGACTAGATACTGCTTGGCAAGATGTTCAAGCAGCTGTGGCATCTACAATGATATCTATCAAGGACTTAAATCAACATTTCAAGAAAAATCAATGGATCTCAATGGCTTCTGTTGATTCAATAGACTCCCGAAGACTTATCCCATCGGGCTCCGGACACGATTATGAGCGACGTGTAATCAGGCATAAACTGACGAAAAGTCTGCGAAACGACCGTGAGCAGTGGTGGGTAACGAAAGCAAAGGAAATGGAAAAGGCAGCGGCGATAGGTAACACTAGACAACTTTTCAAGTTGATAAAAGAAACCGGGGTTGAAAAATCCAGCGTTAGTGAGACGATTTCCGAAAAAGATGGAACGCTTATTAGCTCTCAGTCTAGACGTTTAGAAGGATGGGCTGAACACTTCAAGGAACAGTTTAGTTGGCCTTCCGCTACTCTAAAACTTCCCACTATTTCAAGACAGCCAGAATGGAAAGTCGACTTAGGTCCCCCGACTCTTGTCGAAGTCGAAAAAGCTGTAGCCAATCTAAGGCGAGGCAAAGCAGCGGGTCCAGACGGATTATCCCCAGAGGTGTTTAAGGATGGTAGTCCCACATTGACAACCAGGCTGACTGATATTTTGACTAAGGTTTGGGAACTTGACATAATTCTATCTGACTGGTGTCGATCGTTAATCATCCCAGCATATAAGAAAGGGTCAAAATCGTCCTGCAATAACCATAGAGGAATTAGTTTGACTAATATAGTGTCTAAAATACTAGCTTCTATAATTATCAGACGCTTAACCACAACTCGTGATCTCCAAATACGAGAAAATCAGGCTGGTTTCAGACCTGGTCGCTGTTGTATAGACCAGATATTCACCGCTCGTCAGATCTTAGAACACAGACATACTTTTCGGCGGCCGACAATAGTGGTTTTCCTTGACTTGAAAGCGGCATTTGACTCTGTAGACCGTGAAGTTCTATTGCAGTGTCTTTCATTGAAAGGCGTGCCCCAAAAGTATATAAAACTTATTAAGGCTCTTTACTCAAGCCCGATTAGTCGTGTCAGAGCATATGGCGAACTGTCATCTGAACTCGTAGTCTCAAGGGTAGATGACACTCGAAGGTTATTAGTTTTTGACCATCGATGTCTACGAAACATCGCTCGCGTTAGCTGGGATCATCGAGTAAGTAATAACGAGGTTAGACGACGGGTGTTAGGCAAATGTGGTAAATCGGTCGATGAGGTTATGTATCTTCATCGACTGAGGTGGTTGGGACATGTGTTGCGTATGCCCAACCACCGTCTTCCTCGACGCGCAATGCTGGCTGATATAGGAATAGGATGGAAGAGAGTTAGAGGTGGCCAAACTAAAACATGGCATCAGTCCATGAAGTCACTGACTGCCGGTTTAAGTCATGTCGGTAGCTGCAGACTACCTGGATGGGGCCCTCGCGATTACCGTAACCAGTGGCTAGAAACACTGAGTGACATGGCCCAGAATCGGTCACAATGGCGAAATTGTATTCACTCATTGTCCTCCCTTAAATCATGAGCTTTAAATTATTCCATAACTTTCTTTCTACGCTTCCTGAACCATATTCTATATGTTCACATTCCTTGTTACTATTATTATTTTATTTTATTGAAGTAACTTCTACTAATGGTGGTGGTGTTAATCTTGCGGTGCCATGGTGGTATGGCAACTTCAACCGATGCACACATGTGCCAGGTTCTATGTTGATTGTACATACATACACGATTAACACAGGAGGATGAATACAAAAGGAGTAGAAGTATCGACAGTCCCTAAAAAAGACTAAACATATAGAATATTCTTTAGGAAGTAATTCGTGAGTTATAAAACAATTTTGAAGCTAAGGCTCACAGTAAATGTACTTGTGTTACTGAAACATGTCACCAAATGGATTCGATTACTGATCATAATAAACTGGCAAACCTCAACCAAGTAATCTGTACCTACCACCGTGACTCAGACCAACGGTTAATGACTTCATGGACTGATGCCATGTTTTGGCTGGGCCCCTGCTACTTGTACACCAGTGAGATCTGCGTGAGGTAGCCAGTAGTTGAGAATACATAGTATGCGTTGGAGCTACCTCAGTCGCTTTATCAAGTGATTTGCCACGAACACTGAGTCTAGACTTAGCATGCTTACGAGAGAATGAGAAAAATTTCTAAGACATCTATGATCATAAACGGATAACTGTTTACGAATGTCTCTACTTTTATAGGCCACATTTAGTGGGTATACGTTAAAACATGGAGGACTGCTACGTAGTATACTCATCCACGGACAATTCGTCGGCGCCATCAGTAGCGTAGGTTACCAAAAGCCAAAAAAGCCTACAGTATACCTGCCGAGATTTCGCCAGACACTAACCGATAAGGATGGGCCTGAGTTCTAGACGTACCTAACTGGTTCACTTAATATAATTAATTCAGGCGTTAATGCAAACCAGTCCTGAATTAACACTTTGCATACGGAGGGTGAGAAACTCATCTCGAACGTGCTTGTATACTTTCTAAAGTAATTTGTGAGTGTCTTCACCAAACAGGACTGTTACCGCCATATTCAGAGCCAATAAATGAAACGATTGGTTGGCGTTTATCAGTTAACAATGGTTGTCTAGCTCTTAAACATGGGATAAAAATGCAAAGGTTCGAAAACATGCGATACAATATCTCGGAAAATGGAAATAAAAAGGGTCCTAGAATAGTAAATCCAAAGCTAGTTACCGGGTTTTTTGAAGCAATTTAGCAGTTAACTCTCTAACTGATTACTGAATAAGAAAAAAAGTATATATATTCCCGACAAATCAATATTGCAACTGTGGTAAATGGACTGATGCTTGAAGAAGTAATTCGAATGCAAACACGAAATAAAACTAAACAGAATTTGTGACTTCTCTACGTTGAATAATAAAGCTTTTGAAAGTTAATCCTTTTGTAAGTTAAGGAAATGTCCTTAACAAACATTCAGGAAAATTTACCTCTCACTTTCAATTTGGTCTAGAAATGTGCAATACCATACAAAAAATGCAGTGGGCTTTAAAAAATAGATTACTGAATGCTAATTTTGGAGAACATTAAGGCCGCTTACTAATTATTTAACTATATTATTACTTCTTAAATCAAATTATTGCAACCTTATGTACACTTATATTTTATTTTACAAAATGCTTTCCAGATATTTATCGATAAAGAAAGTGTAACAAACGCACTAACCGCCAGTAATGATGCGCATTTACTTAAAATTGATGATTTTGCTGATAAAATCAGTGAAAAGGCGAAAAAATGGATTAGAGAAACCATTAATTCTATATATTCTGGAGAAAAATATAGTCGAAACAGAGCACGAGTAATGGAGATAAATCATTTTATCGATGCATTACGAAATGATGTTGAGAATTTAGATATACCTGCACTAAGTGAATCATAAAGATATGTATGTTACATAATCTCTTCAAATCTACCATACAAATAAATCGAATTGTATTTAATTGCAATGAATATGGTTTTAATCAGGTACACTGAATAATGAGCCCAGTATTCAGTATAGATCGAATGGCGAATACCTGGTAAAAGTAGTGAACACTCAGTGTATATTTTCGTCAAAAATCTGTCGAGTACAATTAATTTACATTAAACCTTAAAGATTACAACTAATCTTTGCTATGTTCTAACCACCGAAGTCGATGAAGATTCACAACTTCACTAGTCCATATCGTCTTTACCTAAACTTACCAATACTTACAAGGTAGTCCTAAGATTAGTTTTCCACGGTTGTAGAAACGCCAACATAAAGTAAAGCATTTAAAATGATAAGATATAACAGATGTAAGTGATAAGAACATGAATACTTCGTCAGAGAAATGAAAAGAATTCAAATAACTGCAAAGCATTAACACCAACCACTATCAACAAACAACTTACTATACTGTAAGTAAACTTCCTTAAGAAAACCATCTAAAGCATTCATATTGAGTACATAAAGTGGTGACCTGAGTACATTTATATGAACAAAACAATTATGATAACATAATCATACATATACTTACATGCAATCGACCACAAGAAAAAAGGGTTAAATTAACATTTAAAATATACATTAAGATATCTAAAGTTTGTTCTGCCTTCTTTCCTTAAATGTGAATTATAAGGATTAAATTATACAAACCGATATAGTATACAAAATAATTTTAATTAAACATGATTACATACAAAAACAATATACGAGTTAGCTAATTAGTTGCCTGAAGTTTTTTTGGGGGTAAAAGTTGTCTGAAAACGATCGATCCTATGAATTGTGATCATTATTATACAGAAACAAAACACAAAAACAGCCATTATACAAAATAAGTTAAATGATAAAATTTTCCGCAAAAAAAACAGCAAATTCAAATGTTAAAGATATAATATATTTGAGCAGTTTAAAAACAATGATGAGTTAATATGTAATTGATACTATGTATTATAAGTAAACTTTGAAAGGATTAAAGTAAATAATATGTTTCAGGAAAACCAAAAGTAATGACAGATGGAATCATGTGCCTTTACAAGATTTATCTTCTGTAGACGGTAGTAACAATAAACTACTCTGTACACTGTAATTATCAAAGGAACTGCACCGGCTACTTCCACCGCCATCTGTACTTTTTGCACTATTCAACTGACTACTTGTACTACTAGTCGATGCGCACGAACCAACTGAACAAGTATCTGAGACAGCAGAACTATGTACGCTACTATTCATTGTGGCACCTGCTGTACTTCCTGTTGTACTTCCACAACCAAATCCAATAGGAGTAAGTAATGTTGTTCCTGTACTACCTGCTACAGATGAAGGACTTGCACGACGGTTTCGCTTGCTTTGTGGAGCTCCAGGTCCAATAGGTGGGATCAAAATACGCTCGCCCGACGTATCATCAGTAGAATGAGACATTTTATGACTTTTAGCTAACTCTACATTATGCTGGCGTTGTTGTTCTGAATTACTATTAGAAAGCGGATCAGACATGACCTCTGACATTTCCTCATCATGTTTAGTGGATGAAGGAGATTTATTCATGCCATTTGGAAGTTGATTAGAGTCACGCACCAAAATATCTACATCGTCACTAATCGCATCCGATTGAGAAGCAGAACAAGCTAACATCATAGTATGTTGACCACCAGCATCAATCATTACAACACGGCTGTGAAAAATACAAGAAAATAACACACTTTACACTAAGTGCACATATATCTTGCACGAAAACAATTGGATATTACAAAAAATAGTACACATAAAAGTTATAAAAATACTAAGCTGATACTCTCCAACAGAGTAGTTGTTGACCATAGGTAGCTTTAAAGAATTATTTGTCTATAATCAAATAATTTACTGAGATAATGAGAGTATGATTAAGTAATAAGAAATGAGAGAGCTATTTAATAAACTAGTTAAAAATGAATGCATCATGTTTTACAATCATGCAGACTGTCTTATTCTGCATTCAAATGTTAGCCAATAGCAACATAATAAATGAAAATAAACTAATCCTTTTTTGCTCATTTCCACTTTTTCATATACCGACTTTAAACTCGAAGAAAGATTTTCACCTTAAATGCAGAGTGTTAGACAGAAACACTTGTCATTTTTGTGAATTTAGATTACAAGATACAACGTAGTAATTTAAAATTGATCTGCCATCAATTGTATACTCGCTGAAGCGCTGTACATTTTTCGATAAAATGAATACCGAAAATGACTGGTCCTCGAGGTTATAATTAACTCGTAGAGAAAGATATGAAAATAATCCTACAGCTCAGGATTTAAAAGAAAACAAAGAATGAATGTGCCTGAGCCACTGTATCAGATTATGAACCACGTCACTCAAAGTCTTCAACCATTGGATAAGACAACAGAGCGGACTACAAGCAAATAGTCTGCATGTATCAACACGGCTCAGATCAACAGTCATTAACTGCATAGACTGATGACACGTTTCGGTTTGGCTACCTCTGGTTTTTCTCCATTCTGCTTTTGATAGTAAATATCTGGGTAAGTGGTGGTTTGGAATACGCAACACGTGCAGCCCTAGCCTGCGCTTCATAACATGAGTCAATTTAGTAAATGGTGTCGAAACCCAATGATTTTTCGCAACCTTTTAGTCAAAGTTACCAATAGGTTTCACTGCAGTTCGCACATCCTGACAAGTTACACAGGATGAGAATTGTTTTCATAATTTCCTTCATGAACCTCCAGTTGTTCCTGAAATTTACTTCTGGCTCTAATGGGTTTTCTTTTGGTGTTTTTTTTCTGTGAGTTCAATAAGATGCAAGGAAATAGATTCTCGCCCTAGAGCATGGTCAGGGTCTAAACGAAAATATATCTTCTGCTAAGCCTATCTATGAATGACTGATGAAAAAAGGGTTAATCCCAGCTCACTGTCGTGTCGATGCAGAGGGTCGCTTTGTTAGAGAATATCTCTTATTATGCTTAAAGTCCGTGCGTGCTAAAAATAAACGATTGTCAAGATAGTTGTAGAATACTGATGCAATTAACCATTCACTGAGCTTATTATTTTATTTTATTTAGACACAAAACTTAGCACAAACAGGTATTAAAAATGTATGCGTTAAACCACTAGGAACATGATAACATGAAGAAATAAAAAACGGAAGGTGGTGAGAATCAAAAACGTAAGCATAATGAAACAGTAGGAAAATGATACATTAAGAAAACAGTTCGAATAGGAATACGACTAAGAAGTACTTCATCCTACTGAGCTGAAACATCGTAAAACCCAGGTCACAAAGCTTTCCGTAAAATTCATCGTTAACTTCATCTGGGTTGTAGTAAGTAGGTGTGGGTAGAAACAACGTAAAGGGAACGACGCGTGTCCCCATTCTTCAGTATTCCTATGAAACCACTTAACCAAGATTTCGTCAGACATTGACCATCCAGGAATGATGAGACTTTAAAGAAAAGTGACGCGATCAAGGTAGTCAACTACTTCATTTCCTATGATCAATCTAGACGATAATACAAACTTATCCTGCAACTAGCTAATACTGTTTAATATCCATGAAACTGTTATTCAGACTAAGTGTCACAACAACATTTGATTACAAGTATTTCAAGTTGGAAAATCAGTAAACCGTAAAAGAATCCAACGCTACATATATACCACACATCTGTAAACAAACTCTGAGTTTAATATTTAAGGGTGAACGTTCAAACAATCTTACCGATCTTCTAATTGTTTTCCAATCATTAATTCTGGCTCCCAACAGTCATCTTCGCTATCTCCATGGCCAAGTTGATGGTTACTGCCCATACCCCAAGCATAAGCACGACCTAAAAATAATTCAAAATACGACCCATTTGAAAGCAAAATGTACAGAAAGCTACTTTTCAAATCCTAGAATCTCGACTAATTATTTGATTAACTATATTGAGATCTTAACTGGTTTTGTTTACAAATGTAACCGAATGATAATAGAGCCACAAATAAAACACTAAAGAACAGGTAAATGTGAACACTTTGAAAATCAAGACTTTTGAAACCTTTTTCAGCCGAACTATCATTTCATCATAGTCTTAACCACTTCTCTTGTTTTCCATTATTATTTTTTGATTGTTTTTAGTCATTTTTATGACTAAAATTTAGTATTTGCAGCGTTATTCAAATATTTATTTCTTCTTATCCAGACAGTAGACAATTATTTCTAAAAATATCTTTATCTAATTAACTCTCAACGGTTATCTAGTCTATTACATGATGTACTACCAACTTATCACTTCTAAAACTATTACACAACTCATGGTTGATCTATCAAAACCTGTGATTTTTTTCAGTTTTTCATTGAAAGCTCTGCTTACTAAATTGATGCGATATTTTTTCTTTTGTCGAAGACTGGTGGATGTGAGATTTACTATATGTACGATTGTACACCTTAAGTAAAAGAAAAATTTTCACGCTGAATGTTCCCTATTATTGTAGTAAGCTATATTTCATGAAATGTGATCGAGAAAAGCATTACTATGAGCTACCACTTATTATGATTCATAGCGCACATCTCAGAGCTTTTAATATGTGCATACTCATCTAAATATTTCATTTCGTATCTAGTAAACCTACTGGCAGCTGTTAACAACATGCAATAATAGTGAATATTAACATCTTAGAACCTCACGCTGAACAACCACCTATCATTTATTTCATATCAGATAGTTAGTACTTGCTAAACGTAATAATGTAAGCAATAGGATGAATAGCTTGAAAAGATAGGCAGAATAAATATTCAACTTCAGTATGAAGTGTTATGTATTATTTCGCTCCCATAATGCTGACCGTAAGAAAAGCACTCTCCCTCTAGAAATGATGGTGATGTTTACAAAAGTGAAAGAATGCATGTGAAAACTAGGAGTTTAAGCAGGATTGGTGGATAGAGAGGAACAACCTAGAAGAGTTTAAAAACCCTGATTCCCAACTAATCGTGTACACGGGCTCCGGGGATTATGAGGGAAAGAACGATGTGTGAATTTATTTCGGTCACCGGCTACCGTGAAGCCTCGTCTACGGACGTTGTTCCACTGTCTCGTAGACTTGACGCTCAGATCAAAGACTTGAAGAGTAATCTCCCCCCTAAGAAAATCACCTGTTTCGATATGGGTGACATGGCGGTATCCGAAATCACATAGAGGAACGATGATAAATACTTTTAAATATAATCTTTCCTAGCTGTATGGCGAGTATATTTTTGAAGACTTGTACCAAGTTTTGTGTTTAAGAAATGATGAACACTTTTAAAACTACTACAAGGAATCAGAGGACAGAACAAACCTAAAGGAAATCTATCATTTTATCAAATTGAAAAAAAACTTTACACTTCTATTTAAACTTCTCTTTGTGCTGAAGGTAATTCCTATAACATTAAAATGAAATAAAAATCATTGTGTATACAAACAGTATGCACTGATAATTCCTATCTTAACTACATATAAATCTTAATTATTGATAATAACAATGAAATATGACAAATTTGTCATACATATACAGTTAACTTTGTTTAAGAGCAAAAGTATAATCAACTTAATTTTGAAACGGAACGTAGGGCAACTTCCAGTTTAGACTATAATGATGATTGTGTTCTTAACACTAACCTTTTGTATCAACTGCGAATGAGCATACTTCCCCACAACCGATCCATGAACAAACACATTCACTGAGTGCACCAAGTACGCGTGTAGGTGTGTTCACAGAGATTTTTGATCCGTTTAAATCACATCCTAAACCAAGACGACCATAATCTGGTCTACCAACAGCATACACATGCCCTACAAAAGTTGATCACAAATGGTTGCATAACTTCAGGAATTTGTAAAACTAGGAAACAAATGAATTACACAATTTGCGTATGCGAATTAAAATAACTCAGAGAAATGTTCTGAACCCTATTTTTGCGGGAAATTCTGAAGAAAATTAACAAATGATATGAAGCATTTGAAAAGGCTATTACTTATCTCTGCATATTTTCCTATCAATGACTTTCTGCATGTAAACAATTGCAGACCAAAACACCTTGCATCGCGAGACTCCGTTTGACTTGACGCTTTTCAATTGATCCAAGAGATGGAAAATTTATGTGGCAATAGGCAACTTCACACGTTGACAAATATAAATAATGTGACCCAGTTATTAAAATCAAGTTTATTTTAAGTGGTAATGTGTATCGAATAGTCTACATCATTCTCCAACAAATGTTCCCAGATTTCAGCCGTATTTATAAATACACACATATATGGGAGTTTTTTTTAAGTACATTCATAGAAGTCCCTAGCTGCGAACAACGTAGAAACTAAGTCAACCATATAGAGTAACTTGTATTACTTCAATTTATTTTCCATCTTTGTGGCGTCAAGTGGTTTGACATTCAGAGATTAAAGTGAACGGGATGGTCTAGTCTAAAGTGCTGGGACAAAACATCAGTTAAACTGGTTCCTGAGAACCACTGGATATTTTTATTTAGTATACTTTCAACCTTAAAGAATGTTTCATTGAAACAGCTTAAGTTGTGTTATATCAAGAGATTCAGGAAGAACAAGAAGACTATTCCGATTATTTTGGGTGCTTGTAGAGCAAACATTTTATTTCGGTTATTATTACGTCCTTCTCGCTTTATCCTCCCGTTTAGTACACCAACTGTCAGTATATCATTTTCCATTTATGAACTACAGTTAATTGGTTGTGTATGTTACCTCAATCTACTACCACTGACAACCTTGCTTTATGTTAATGTTAATTTCCCAATTGGCTGTGTGGTCTGGTTTATTTAAATGCAGAGGAATGCTTGGAATATAATATGATTCTGTGTAGTTGATTAATCGGCTTGTGTTCGCCCTATTCTTGACAGGTATTTAGTGGACATCGGGTAGATGCGCAGGGACCGACTAAGCACATCCATTGGTGTTTATCACTGTGATTTCGTGCGATCGAGGTTACATATCAATAAATTGGTGGTACTTCCCATCATAACAGTTTCTGGCGTCATAGCAAGTTGATAGTGACTTATTTCAATATGATAATGGTTAAATTAAGGAAGAAAGGAACCAAGCAGAATATAAGAAATGATTGTCAGAAAGTGGTTATTAACTAAGAGAAGCGCCTAACATTCGGAAGTCATATATTTCAGCAGCCAATTAGATTCGCCAATATACTGAGACATTCGATGCACGAATTCAAGGCTATAACTAACGTAACAATGTGTTAAGGTTACTCAGATTGTGAAAGAACAAACCATTGGTTGAAATCAGGCAGAAATCGTGTATACAGAAGCAACCAGACGTCATTTCTGATACACGTCTCCTCCAACTCCAAATATCCTATCCGAATAGCATATTAAACTACGGTTAGTCGAGATGTAGCCGATTAATAATGCTTTACCCAGGTAGTCGGGGTGCTATGATGCACCTAAATCAGTGCATGTAAAGTGATAAGTGAGCAACAAATCAGTAGTACTCTATTTGGACTATTATTATTATTATTAGTTTCTAAGACATGACACATCAACATGAACATGATAAACGGAGAATGACGGCGTGAACCTACTATTCAGTTTTTAAAATAATCTAAGTGAATACTAATGACACACGAACGTCAAAACTATGAATTAATATAAGAATATATACAGAATAGCTTACCTAGAGTGTCTAAAGCTAGCGTATGATGCATACCGATCGCAAACTGACGCCAATTTCTGTCTGGATCAAATCCGAATGCTCGAGTTAGCATAAACTGAATGAGAGGACCTTGTCTAGCGACTAGCTGAGCTTCCGACCTGTCAGCTTCCTGGCGATCAGTTACTAATTTTGCAGCATCTTCGGCCATATTGACTTCGACGTCCATAAATTCTTCTGTAGTATTAGATGAAAGAGATTTTCCATGGCCAGTTGTATCCCGCAACGAAAGCTGGCCATAATTGTTTAAACCACAAGCATAAATGGCCCCAGTCGTTTGACAACGAGCAAATGTAGCAAATCCTCCTGCCCAAACATCAGAAAAACGGACAGCCCCTCGAACCCGACATTCAGTAGGTTGAAGTAATGAGCCTGAAATTTGTTAGTAAATTATCGCAATTTGAAATAGAAATGTTGTGGTGTGTTTTTGAAATCCGGAAAAGTATAAAAATTTGTTTAACACTTGAGACAAAAACTATGATCAATATTACCTAAGATAAGACACAATTACTCAAATGATCTTAACGTATATTCCCATCATATGTAGTAACTAATCTACAAATCGATAAAGGCTTTTTCCTAATCTCCTTTAATTAGGAAACTATATTACTCAGATCCACAAAAAGATAACAACATTCGGTTTAATATGAAACAAGTGTAAGATGAGAAAAAATTTGGAGAAGCAAGTTAGAAACTTGCAAATGTTTCCACCTACTAATATCTAAAAACAATATTGTACATAATACAACAAAATGCCTATTAAAGTTCCGCCTTAACCATACAATGACTGAAACTTTCTAACTGCATGCAAAGGTTTGCATACGTCATCAATAAAAAGATCATTGAGAGACAAGACAACAAGGAATGTGTGCAAATGGTTGATCAAATTCAATGCTATTAAAAGCACTGACTTTTTAAGTAAATTCAAAATTTTTTTCTTTAGGCAGTATGGTTGCAAATCTTCAGGTATGCTATTAAAACAAGTGTAGGATGCACATAAAGGTCCTGACTTATCAATAAGTGATAAAGTTAGATAAATATGAAATCTAAAGCTAAATAATCAGCTAGTAGTAACCTACGTTGAGTCTTAAATAGTACATTTCCTTTTTTACGAAAATAATTACCTTCTTACGTAAAAACTCATGATGTAACTCGCTTGTTTTTATTCCCAATCTTTCTTGTTAAGACTGTGAAACATTAAATAGACACTACATATTTAATTCATGTGAAATTACCGCAATTACAGACACATTAATGCTTTTTTTACTTTGGGCCGCATTTCCAACCAAAAAATATGAATACGCCATATGCTGGCTATCAGAGAAAGACGTTGATAAACAAAAGCCAACAGTTTTAAGGTGACTCATTTATCAACTATAAGTTTATGTGCTTGGTTTTTAGTCACACTTTGTGTGACGTCTAATGATATTGCCTGATCACCCAAATTGCGGTGAGGCAGTATTAGAACCAATCACCTAATTACTGGAAGGGAATACAATATGGCAATTTAACTCGAATACAAATGTAGTTAATCTGATCCCCGTAATATTAAAATAAAAATATTAAAAGCCAACAAACCACGAAGCACCAGGTCAAGAAAAAGTAACACTCTTAAAGCAGCTTTCATGAAGCACTAATGTCCAGACTTCTACACAAATGAGATCCAAAACCTTACGATTATTTTCAGAGACTGAGCTAGGCTAAATTCGCATACAACAGTTTAAAGTCACGGATATTAATCACACCAGAAATATTTCCTTACTAATTCCAGAACGACCACCATCTTTTGCAAACCGTTCAGCAACACGACCTAGTTGACCTTGTTCACCACATCCCATCGTGTAGAGACGGCCTTCATCTGTTAGACAAACCAAATGATCTTGTCCGGAAGCAATTTTCACTACCTGCATACCAGGAGTTAGAAGTGCTGTATTTGTCGACCGACTAGATGATTTAAAATCATTGCTTGAGACGCCATCATTATTTTCAGCAGAGCCATTCGCAGTATACACTAATAAGGGTCGCGGTGTTGTACAAACTTCTCCAGGTTGTGTAAGTCCTATGGGACCACTAGCTCCTCGAAATGTTCCCCATAACCAGACCTGACCATTAGTATCCAAAGCTGCTGTATGGCTATCACCGGCAGAAACCTAAACAGAAAAGCACAATACCTTGTTTAATAGATAACTGTACTTGTTCTTATCGGGTATTTTCAAGAAAAAGCACACGGAGGTTGGAAAATGTAGAATGTTACTAATCAGTACCAAAAAAGCAAAAATAAAAATGACTATACGAATATACTATCATAACGTGTAAGAAATTTTTAAATCTTTAGATAATAAATTGATTATCCTATCCCTCACACATATAAAGTGCAATTATTCTCCACATTTACGCTTATTTAGTAAATGGGAGATATTAAGAAACACCATATTACATATAAATCTGTGTATTCCAGTAACTGACTAACCTCATCTCTGGGCGTAATTATACTTACCTGAAATATTACGTTAGGATTTCCACATCGACGTATATAGTAAAAATAAAACTATTCACGTCACCTGCTGAAATGGAACTGATCAGTTCAGAAAGACCTGAGTTGGTTTATCAAATGTAGAACATATTCCAAGTAATGAAATTTTACCACATACTAGTAAGATTGTAGATTTTATAGATTTGGCTTAACTAAACCATCCTTGAGGAACACTCGTTGTGACGATAACAAATCGGACAACATATACTAATCATATCCTTCAGTAAGAGGTTATGTCCCACGAAGGACTGTTTCAGAATTTAATTAGTGTAATAATATACTATTTTAACCCAGCTAAAACATCCAGTTATATAAAGCTAAGAAAACAGTAGTTCCCAAATGTTATAATGATAAATAATTCGGGGGGTTTGTGGAGATAGTTAATTGTTAACTTTGACATCACGAATTGATCTGAATCAGACAACCACTGATCACCTGGAAGCACTGGATAGCTGTTTCGTCCTCGTATGGGACTCCTCAGCAGTGCACATCCACGACCCCATCGGGGAATAGCGCGTTTCACCTTATTACATAAAATCTATTCAGGCCAAACGTAATCTAGACTTATATATATATATATATATATATATATATATATATATATATATATTTCACATTAGAAGAGATTGTGGGACACGAATGTCCTATGCGTATTTGTATTCTACTAAACTAGGCTCCCCAAATATCTTTTGAGCTAACTCAAGTTTTTACAACTAAAGCCTCAACAAACATAAGCATCTCTAGCTAACAGCTCCTATGCAATGACTCCAGACGTTCAAATGTAAATCATTGTCAGTTAGTAATCGCTATGAAAGAAAGTTATCTGACATCTACACTACTTCTAGTAATTTTCTTGCATTTGACGTCAAAACTAAGCTTTGTGAAGTAAAACCACCCAGTAAACTTAGCTGAATAAGAACCGTGACATTAGTTACTATGCAGTGACTAGTTAGCAGTGGTTTCACGAGGATTTGAAAATAAATCATAGGGTTAAAACCAACTGCCGTATCAACTATGTTAGTTACTTACCATGATTACCTTTACTTTTGTCGGAAATGATACCAACCCAAGAAGACACTCATCTACAATAGGGTAAGAACCATTACAACCATCGGCAGATAGATCACTAGGTCCAGACTCCGCGGAGGTTGGCCTACCCAATGCTCCTTCATCATTACAACCACAAGTGGCAACATTACCATCAACTGTCAGGCAAACAGAATGCATGCCACCACAGCATATTTGTGTAAAATGGGATAAGGAATGATCTTTTGTTGTTTGTAATGCACTAAGGCTTGTAGCACTTGGAAGAGCAGGTCTTGAGCGCTCTGTCACATCTGGTCCCAGACCAAGTTGACCAGTATCCCCAACCCCGAGAAAGAGAGCAGCGCCTGGCACGGTAAAAGTAGTAACGCCGCTTCTAATCTGCTTTGCGTGCCCACTTAGCTGTGCTAATGGAGAATGAGGACCTCCAGAAGTTTCGACTAAAAACAAATTCCAAATGAACGAAAACAACGCATTAATTATATGAATGAATAATCGCGCAGAAATCTTGTTCGAAAATGAATTCATAAAGCGGCGGAAGAATCGAATGTTGGTTTAAGCAATCTGAACATAACTGGTCAGTTAGTGATAGAAAGTACATACGCCACTAAAAAGCGATTTCCTTTGGGACTATATATTCATCTACCCTCACCTTGTCACTTAAGATATTACTACACTAAGTTGAATGATATTAAATATTTTTTAGGGTCGAAAATTTGTATTTAAACAAATTGTAAGAACGTTTTTACGTCTTGAGATTACATGTCGATCATAAAAAAGTATTCACTGTAGATGTCGTCTAGCAGTCCAAAAGATAACAGAAGTTTGAAACCGGGCGGCACAGGTCACCTCATTTGTCGAGACTACCAAATCATACATGAAGTTTTACATTGCAAATGTTTGCCTATTCATGCTTTTATTTGTTGATAACAGGACACCTTAGCTCTAAGAAGACAAAACTTTTACCGACGATAATTGTTACATTTTAGTCCCATTGATATTTCATCATTTGCTAAGAAAATGTCATTTCACGGTTGTCCTAGGAGGCTTATAGTGTTAACTTCAGGTGCTTCCTACTTACGTAAATAAACACCCCAAATAGCAGTATCACGCAAATGCGTACACTTCAAACAAATTGACATTTAGGGTGCTTTGTATGAAGACAAGCATTCTCATTACAACACTGAAATGAAGCTTTAAAGACAGAGATGTGAATTAAATAAATTGATTAGCAAACCTTCAGTGCTTTGCGTTCGGCGTGACAAACTTGCATAAACAACCTCAAACCTAGCATGATCGTGAATTAGACCAGGTTGGGGCCAGTCACGTCAGTACGGGGAAATTTTTGGAGGTAAAAGCAATTAACCCAGTAAACCAAAACATTGGGCCACATTGGGCTTTTTGCATATAAACGCTGGGCCACCTACATCAACGTTGGGCCAAACGAACGAAACATTGGGCCAGCTGTCTGAACGTGACATTTGAAGTTGGGCCAAATGACTGGAACATTGGGAAAAACATCAGGAAGCCATGCGTGTGGCCCAATATTTTACATGCTGTTTGGCCCAACCTTCCGCAACTTTGGTCCAACCTTTTGGTTTATTGGGAAATTGCTAGACGACAGAACCAAAACTTTACGGTCGAACACAAATCACGATGTAAAGGTAAAACGGGTTACTGTGCCACTAAGAATAACATGCAACGTATTTTTTTGCAAAAAAATACTGCTAGTTAATCGGCATCGTCCACTCTTTAAATAATTTCAGCCTAATAGTATACAAATACATCAAGAACTGTAGAAAGGTCAGAGTGATGGTTTTTCCGAGATCATTCAACGTCGTATGGGTAAGTGGAAAATAAGGAAATTTAATGAACTAAATTACACATAACTACATCAATTAAACATGTGGATAGACTAAGAAACAACTTACATTTACGGCGTTTTCGCAATCCCGAGTCAAATGTGATGGAAATTCGTTTCTGACGGACTGGAACACCACTAGTTTTAGCGTTATTACGACCATCCATAGATAGAGACAACGGTTTGATAACCATGCTAACTACCAGATCGAATAACCCACCAAGCCTAACGAACAAACCAACTACTCAATATTCATTATCACCTTGAAGGGCTTGTTTAAAAAAATTGATTTCTTTACCTTTGTGTTTTAATGTTAAGTACAGTTCTGAGCCTTTGTCAGTATCCAATGTTGGGGTTCCAGCTGCTTCCTTGCACAATACCTTCCAGTTATGCCATTTGGCTAATGGACTGATGTCACTTGAAAGTGAATGAATGTGTTTTGGAACAGTAGGTTGGGGAAAGCCAAAAGTTATTACAGATAGGTAACAGAGTAGTAAAAAAGGAAGATAAGAGAATAGGGGAAGGAGAAAACGAAGCATGCCAAGAACGATATATATGATAACAAAAAGATTGATAGATGAATTATGTCGTGATACGTGTGGCACTAATACTGAATTTAAGCTCAGAAGTCTCTATGGACAACGTACACAAGCAACATAGTGGCTGCCAAAAGTAATGTTTGGCAACTTTCTTCACATTTGTGGTTAAGTCAAGTTTATGACGTTCATGATCTTGTGCAATCTTTTGCATTTCAAATGGTACTAAATGTCCTAATATAATCATAAAGGACTCAGGAACATAAATAGAATAAGGAGATTTTGGTAGGACCTGTATCACATCAGTATTACTTATATGGAATCCTATTATTAGGCAATGGACTGTTTTATTTGTGTGAGAAGCAACCAAGTAGGATAGTTTCCTTAAACAATGCGTATTGCTGAAATATAAATATCTATTTAAAATGGAGCAAGTGACGTGACATAACTATATATGGCCAGTTTGGTTTAACCAACGTATTTAGCAGGCTTAGCACCGGGCAAACTTTTACTTTAGCACTTTGTTGCTCTTAATGTAACAATACGCAGGTGATTCGGTATGGTCTAAGAATATGTCATTTCGTATCTGCTGTACTGTTTGTAGCGGTAAATAATCCCCAAAATAAATAGTTACATAGGTTTCGACATTGATGCTGACCATGTTTGTTTTAGTGGACACTACTAAGTTGAAGGTGCTCGGTCATGCTTCACCACCAGATCACGACACATCGTACCATAACAAGCAACCATCTCTCTAGTTTGCCAGCGTAGACGTTGCTATCCCATTGCCGCTCCATTCACGATCAAATATAACTTCTCTTCTATCCTTCATTGCCTTCTGATTTCTTCTCATTCGTAAGAGTGGGTTCAATCGTTAGAAGTTGCTCTGGTAATAATCCAAACGTAACTTGGTCATATACCAGGTGCACCTTCATGTTATTTTGGCCTAGTAAAATGAATAAATGTGCCCAGTATGGTGTTGAAATTAGAAGAACCAGCAAGCCCACTACTCATTGTGATGTTTAGAGCCTCAAGTAGAATGCGACATATCAAACGAACGAATAGTGATATTAAGTGTGGTAAAACTTATCAAACTAACGGCCTGAAGTGACAGTGTAGCCAGTATTAAAATCATGAAATGTAGTCTACATAGTTTTACTTGCGTATGAATTTATAAACTCATCTGGTGTCTGTTAAAACTTCATGTACACTGAGTAATTTAGATATCATAAATCATGTGAAAATTTTGCGTCGGATAACTCACACACCAGTTTGCTTCATCTACCGACTGGTAAATTATCTTCAGGAAACATTTCGACATTTGCAACCTAGAACACGTAGCGTCAAAGGACTTTGACAAGTAAGAAATCCATTATTAAAAATGAACCCCTTTTCGCAAAACTGTTCAATGCTCAACTTACAATAATATCCAGTAGTGAGAGTCATCGTCAGTTAGTTAACTCCATATTTTTCTAAGACAAAATATTGTCATACCCGCCAGATAATGGTTGGGTTCGAACGTATATAGGTGTTTTATCTGATTATCATTCCACAAGTGCCAAACTTTTACTAAATATATTGAAAGCTTTTTTTAACGATTAAGTTTCTCTTATTGACTTTTCATAATACTTCAAACGACTAAACCTACAAACTCTTCGAATACAGAGGAAAAGTAATTTAGGAGGAAGATACACCTAGTCGTAAATAAAAAGTAAACAGATGTAGGGTATTCGCCTTGGCTATCTAGAGCGTCAGCTGATTTCTACACTAAGCCATATTCTAGTCTGGTGAGTATGTGTGATGAAGCGCTTTCAGATAATGATGTCCACTAAAACAACAAAGGTCGGGATGAACGACAAGTGTCTACATAGTTTTTTATGTAGGTAAGTTGTTGACTGCCGACAGCCGCCAAGATTACTGGTGACGTTACACTCTTTCTTGTGTAACCCGACAGCAAAAACGAATTAGAGGTCTCTGCTGGCGAACGTCCGGTGGTGAAAACTTTGTGTAGAAGTACTTCTACTAAAGAAGACCGACATCAACTATAGGCAAAAGTCGAGAAAAAATGTCACAAGAAAAACCTTTGAAATACCAAATTCGTTCACGGCTACTGTTATTAAGTGTTACGGAATCGTTATTCATCAACTACAGAGTATACTTGGGCTATGAAACTTAAAACACTTTGAT
The DNA here is from genome assembly GCA_034768735.1 of Schistosoma mekongi. NCBI lineage: Eukaryota > Metazoa > Platyhelminthes > Trematoda > Strigeidida > Schistosomatidae > Schistosoma > Schistosoma mekongi. The sequence goes on along the minus strand of CM068305.1, from coordinate 51,540,164 downwards.
TTACAAGCTTATACCTGATTGTTACCACAAAAAGCACCAATTTATCTCTATAATTCAGCCATATCTGTAAGTTTATTATTTTGACTTGAATGTCAAGTATGAAGTCAAGCGAACACCAAACAGGTTGAAGTGAACTGTCAACCAATCAACCCTTTATTACAAAATATCTGTGGAGCTGGTGTTGATGTAGTATAATCTTTTGAAAAATGGGTGACCTATTGAACTTTAGCATCCATTTTACGCAGCCATCATTATATTGGAAAATTAGCCATCAAAATGAGACGCCAACGTTCGATCGTCATTAACCAGAGATTTTTGTAGACGTAGAGAGCCGTATTTTCCCTTTTTAAACAGACACAACACCTTTAGTTATTGAGTTGCATTGAAATAAAAGTATAGTTTTTATAAAAAGTAAGGAAGGAAAGAACTCCGAATTCCACTCTGAAATAACTCTTTCAAGTTGTAAACTATAAAACTTAGCCCCATAGATTTCGGTTTATGGTATAACGAAGGACACAAAGTGCTTGAAGTTAATTGTATATAGGACAAGAGATTTTCCGTGTCCACATAATCAGGTAGTCCGCAAATATACATATATATCGATGAAGTATGTAATTGCTTCTTTAACAGTAAGCCATTTATATTTTCTGATAAGCTTGAAGTGTACCCGATATATGACCAAGTTACGCTTGTGATATTACCAAGGCAACTTCTAGCGATTGAACCCACTCTTAAGTATGAGAATTAATCAGAAGGCATGAAGGATGGAAAAGTTATATTTGACCGTAAATAGAACGGCAATTGAAAAGCAACGTCTAGGCTGGCAAACTAGAGAGAGTTTCTTCCCACTGTACGGCGTGACGTGTTCTGGTGTTAATGCGTGACCGAGCGCCTTTAACTAGTAGTGTCCGCTAAAACAAACATGGTCAGCATCAATGTCGAGGACCTATGTAACTACTTATTTTGGGGACTATCTACCGCTACAAGCTCAAGATCTCATACTCTTTTCCACACAATCAAATTTTTAGATCTCTATACTCTATTTATAATAACTTGTTACTTGTAACTAAACAGTGCAAGGCATGAATGATGTAGTTTAACTAGGACGAATGGGGTTGGAAACGCTTTGGAAAACGACATACTAGCAAAACGTTGACCATCCATTACATGGCTTTACCTAGATTGTATAGTGTTACTGATCTTGATTTGACATATTCCGATAACCTGTATTTCTCCGAACAGCTTATAACACTTACTCGCAGATCACGGAGGCTTCTGTGTTACATTCTTTGCAAATTTCACAACCAAGAAGCTAGAATCATGTTGTATAAAATTTGACCATGTCCCATCCTAGAATATTGCCCGCATACTCTCTACTGTCTACACGTAAGGTATAAACACAGGCTAGAATCTGTTAAAAGCACTTCACCTCTTATATATTAAGAGATATCGAGGAACAAGAATACCTGATAAGATGTCAGGTACTGAAACTTCCTCCGATTTGGCTTCGATGCCCTGGAAGTAGCCTCACTTTCCTTCACAAATTGCTTCATCTGTCACGTAATCTAATTTAAGCGAAGCCCTGACTACATATGATGTATGTAACCATAAATTTAAAATTGCAATTGGCACTTTTAAGGCTACCCTTAGAGCCAACGTTTTTCTGGTTACGTTTTTCAGATATGGAACAAGCTACCAGTGGACAATAAGATTTCCAAATCCCTCCCATGTTTCATTAATTTACTTTAGAAATTTCACTCTTTTGATGACCTACTTAACTTATGTTCTGCAACAACGATCCCAAATTGTGGATTCCATATCCTTGGTCTTTCTAACGTATAGATTATTCATATCTTCAGGAGAGGCTACACTCCTGCCTTCTTTAGCTTCTTTTTCCCATATATTTGCAAATACATTAGCACGTTTGCGATTATATGTCATTCAACTCTTGTGGCGCGGGCATTCTACTAAAGAATGGCATTTTAATTAATTGAAAGATAATTTCATTACGTTTCATGATGTCTGTTCATTACTTTTGAATTGCCGTGTCAGACGTACTGGAGTCTGTATGTACAATTTTGTTGCCTCCTACCATTTAAAATTTCATATCCTGTAACGTCCAATCACTTGGATGACTATTTTATTGGAAACTGAAATACTAGGAATGTCAGCCTACTGCTCGGGCTGGCTGCCTAAGTTGCAACTGGATTGGTGCTCGTTACGACCCAGTCGTTGCGTCTGGTCGATAGTATTCGGTGCTCGTTTCTTCTTGTTTCTATCTCTGTACATTCATCTTGAGTGAATCCGTTTCTGAGGGGTTAAGAGCTCGAAAGTGCCTGCTATCTTTATAAGTCGTGTAAGAAGAAAGCCTGGCCTACACACAAGTACCATATCTAAAGATACGGATGGGGCATAATGAAACCACTGTACACAGTTCGAACTATTTTATTACACCCAACATGCACCCATTTTCTACGTAAGTTACTACTCGTTACTGGAGAACAGACAGTACCTATCTGTGGACGCTGAGTTTTTTTTGACAAGTTTCTACTTGCGTCTCTCTTTTGATGACTGTTTTGCCAGTTTACTGTACATCATGCGTAGGTTTCATGCTTCAGGCGGTACTAATAGGTGCTTCACTTCCTGATTTTACAACCGTTTGTTCATTTTAAAGGACGACTTATTCTTTTTTAATTCATCTGTAAACCTTAACTTTGAATAGTCAGTACTGCCACAAACATAAATAAGGAATTGTAATCCGATACTGATCTCCAAGTAAGTATTTCGGTATGTTGAACGCGTTGTTACCTTAGGAAAACTATCCCTACCCATGCTTTAATGGGATAATATAGTAACCTGTGTACAAGGTTTTGGAGGGGACATAAGTAGAAAAAAAAACTGTTCATCCCAACATAATCACATACGTCTAATTGACTACCTTGAATCGAGGCGTGAATTCAACATTTGCAATTAGTCACAACCACCAGGGGAGGGGGGGAGTATTTTGTGGATATTCTTATGGAATACCATGAACAATAGTTCTTCACCGGTTATGAACACAACAGAAACTTCAAACAGTACAACAATAGGCGAGAGATATCTGTTCGCTACTTCTGTTTATTCTCAAGTCATTGCTTGTTTTTGTTCAGTGTTATCATGCATGATTACATTACATCAAGTAATCCTTCGATTATATGTCTGTAATTTCCCTGTCAATTTAGATGTACTTTCATCTCAAAAATTATACATGTGTTTCGGAACAACGCTATATTATAAGGGTTTTGGTTCTAGTCCCGGCGTATGCCATCTATTCATTTCTTAGCGTCGTGCTTGCTATACATGCAATGGTCGATAGCATATATATTGACTTTATACATGATATTGCCGAGGGTATTTCTCTGAACTACTTACTAATATTTTAGCATTTGCAATCTACAGCTTTTTAGCTTTGTGCTACCAATATCTTGGAGGCGAAGGTAATATTATGTTGGAACTTACTGGGAAAACTATCAAGTAATTATCAAGACTAGGAATTTGACCGTTGTAGTTTCAGCATATTTTATAGTACCTGCTGTTTCTCTGGAAAGCCATACACTATACTGTTTCTGCGGTTTTGCAAAATAGTAAGTGTTACTTTCTATCTGTCAGGATCGATTCTGATTTGCTGAAATCTCGTGGTGATAATTGTAGGTAATCGGGATCAAATTACCACGAATGTATTAGTGCTCTTCTTCGGTTTCATCTGCAGATCAGCTAACTACAATATAAAACGTAGCGAAGCAATCGTTTCAGATGTCATCACTTATTTTGAATTATAATTTTACGTTGTTATACGAATCCACTAGAGGAGTATTTTTCCAGACATTAAGTAGTTATTTGTCGGAGAGCGAATTTTTGCTGCTTACCCGTTTTTAATTTTCTAGTGCCAATCTGTTTAGAGTTGCGTTTGCAATTAATAAGACTGAGTGTCTCTAATCGACTCTTTCAGTACCACACTGCACTGACGGCATCAGATTGATCTAAATTTTTAGTTTGGCTTAATCCCTAGTTTTTTTGCTTAAAATCTGAGTTAGGTCCATTTCAACATAGTTATTTTTCGTTACGTTCCATGGTTTGAGTCTGTTAACTTCATCTTGGAGTCGGAATTCTTACGTGTCTTATGGGTTTCTTTACTCTCCTAAAACTAGTTTTATAATTTCTCGTGTAGGCATTGGTTTTTATATGCACTTATTCTATGTATGGCACTTATTTAGCCGCCCTGAGTCGTTAGTTTCGCTTTCATGGACAAGTTTTTACCAGATTAGTAAGCGAGCGTCGTTTAGAATTATTTTATGTATTAAGGGATGTCTTCATTGCACCACTTATTAGTTTACATAATTATTTCCTATGCATTACAATGCTGAAAAATTTTGTGATATCTCAACCCATGAAGTTACGCACTGTTTCTGCATCTTCGATTATGGCTTGTTTAGTACGATGGTACGTATATTCATGTCAATATAAACGAATAGATGGTTCATAAGGTACTTTTTATGATTTCCTGTGGTAAAGTGTGTATTCTTCCTCAATGTATAAATCCTTTATATTCCTTTTATGGTTAAAAGCTAATATTTACCCAGAGTAACACTTAGCTCTAGTGAGATATTTTATATTTTAACACGGACCTTCATTTTCTACCAGTTTCGAATTCTTGAAAATATCATTTGTCATTTTCCTGTTAATTTAGATATTCCTTGTTTATGTTGATATCTCTTTGTTAATTTTATCTTCACGAGCTCGTGTTCATCTTTGTATGATGAACTGTCATGTCTAATCATTTGTTCACATTCTGCTCTCAGCAAACATTTTGCATCAATGTTGTTGTGATAAAATGTAGATCTTTCTTAGTTTTACAGTATTCGACTACTGCAATAAAAGTGCGATATCTATCTGCTCATTATGGACTGGGTACTTAATAATTTATCATGTGCCATCTTCACGAACTTAAGGTGAATGGTCGTCGTTATCAAATAAATAGTGTAATTAAGTTTATAGTATGGATTCTAAACCAAGATTCTGAACTGTCCCGTCTAGTTTACATTAACAACAAAATAAATACATTTTCGTTACTTCAGAGGTGATAAAGGAAGTCGCGACAAGTCAGAAAATATCACAACTATTATTCCATCGTCATAAATAACGTACCTATTGTCTAATTATTTAAAAATGCCAAGCGGTAATACATTTAGTGCATTTTGCTTTAAAAGTAACTTGCTCTGTCGATTGTCTGTAACTTCATCAATGCAAATAATTTGAATGCTTCGTTATCTAGAGTATACTTTTTGCTACCCTCTTGTTTTCCACATTTCTCAAAACATACCTGTGTTTAAGTATTACTTGTTTTTTTTCGAAATTTCTGTCTAAAGGCAACTCTTCAATATACCTTAATAAAACCGATTACTTCATTCACGTCTATGATACTAATGGTTACAAAGAAGTATACTGTCGGTGATTTCGGGTAAGTAGCGAACTTCATTAGTAATCATTCACCAAATGGTAACTAGTATGGTACAAAGCTCTAACCACAGCCTGTCTATAAATGAGTGTTAGCATTTCTCACTGCGTTGCGAAGTTAAGTCGTCTTATTCTATGATACAACATGAGTTTTCTGAAGGGGACTTATTTTTTTATCGTAAACACCGGATTTACCTCATATCGGTTTACGCCTCAATCCAGATTTTTCTGAGATATTTGGGACTCTCAGCTGCTGATCACTGTTGCAGAATTTATCAAAAATACTCTAGCCTATTTAGTTATCACTTTTATTTTTCCTTAGGATTTTCTTGGGATTATCATTGTTTTGGGTACGCACCTGTGCAGATCGTAGTACTTTATGCTAGTAATTTAGAGAATTTGATATAACAACCATTAATCACCAGGATGCACTAAACAGCCGTTTCGTCCCGGTATGAGACCCTTCCTCAGTGCACATATACGAGTCCATCGAGGATCAAACCCAGGGCCATCTGGCTCCGCAGCTGTGGTGCTGCTGAAAAGTCTAATACCAGGATGAAACAGCTGTCTAGTGCTATCTGGTGATCTGTGGTCGTTTAATTCAGACCAATTCGTGATATCAGATTAACGATCAACAATCTTCACAACATCCACTTACATTTGGATAATTGTTTGCCGATGAAGTCTTTGAACATTGCACTTATCTTTATATTGACTTCAATTCACTTTATTATTATAAATGGGGTACTTTTTACTAGTACCACTACTATATTCCTCTATGTTTTCACCGTGTTTTGCCATATAAGCTTCTTCTTCAAAGTTACTTTATGTCTTTTGTTATTAGAATACATCGTAGAACTTTCTAACGACTGATAGATATTAGGTTCAAATCCGTTCTCTATATTTGATCTTTTGAAGTTATATCAGCCTTAGAACAATCTAGTTAGCTTTTAGAGTATGTCGCGAAGCTACTCTGCATTCAACATCCCAGCCCCTCAACTGTAGAAAAAAGTTCAGCCTGAGCAGAAAGGCGTAATTCACAAGCGGCCATGGAGACGACCACCATTCCTTTTAAGTGCATTTATTTTTATGTCAATCTAAGATTATTATTAACAGGTGTACACAATGTAACATTTAATCGAATATAACTCACATTAGGTAAATTTAATATCACGAGGTTCCAACAAAACGAACTTGCTAATATTTAGTGCAAAGATTTTCGCTTGGTTTACGTTTATGTATTTAGAGATGTGAAATTTCTGACATTTAAGTATTCGAATATATTTATACTCAGTATTTTTACTTCATTACCTTTAGTCCTACATCTGGCTATCTGTATTTATTTCTGATCAATAATGCCACTGTTACTCTTGCTGTTTATGGATTGTTATTGTTTTATTTCGCAAACCGGGAGCAGCTGAAACCATTCTCACCACTACTCAAATTCGCTACGATCAAATCAATCATCTTTTTTAGTTTTTGGCAAGGTATGTTAAATTATTTTAGTAGGTATTGGTGATATTAAGTTTGTAAATTATTTATTAATTTCCGCCTATATCTTATTGCAAATTACTAACATTTGGTTAAAATATGAAAAAAGTGAGCATATATGACTAATGCAACTGTAACGCAGTTATTCACCAGATAATGCATATATATGCATGCATCATAAGTCCATTGTTTGCATTGATGTAAACGGAAAATATCTTATGATTGGATACATATTCCGTTTTTTCTTTCCCTCCATATCTTATAGTTCGTTGTAGTTATCAATACTTATTTAGTTTATGTAGCTCAATAACCCAACACAAGTTTGCGTAATAAGCTTGTCAGCCATGTACAACGGTTGACCTGGCACATGCATGCATTAATCTAAATTGCCACATTTCGCTAGTACAGCAAAAAACACAACAAATTACTAGTAGCAGTAATAGCAATATCAACGGTGATTGAAAAAAAAGTGAACTTTGAGAAAACATTAATTTGCCGTAGAGAATCATAAGACAATCTCAAACTTGGGATTTACGTGAATCTATAGTAAAACGAGCGGCACTACTGTGACTGACTCTGAACCATGTTACCCAATCGCTCCAACTATTGGTTGGTATAATCGCACAGGCTCCAACCAGGTAGTCTGCATCTAACAATACAGCTTAGACTAACAGTTAATAACTTCATGAATCGATACTACGTTTTGGTTTGACTACCCCATGCTTCCTCCCAACCTACTCCTACGTCTGACAGTATTCCATGTCAGGGTAATTTCTAGTTGTGCATACGTAATACATATCTCAATCATTCCAGTTGGTGAAGCGTCACAACCACATCAACTGATTTACCACCTCCTAATACCTTGCATCTAACCTCATCATTACTTACACGGTAGTCCCAGCAAACGTGAGTGATGTTTCGAAGACATCACTGACCAAATACCAGTAGCTGACGAATTTCATATACACCTAAACACTACATCCATCGACAACAGAGTGCTGCTCAGTACACCCATCCTTTGATTGCCAGATGGGCATCTCGTATGTGTCATAAGTGATGCAAGTTGACAATAAGTCTAACAAACTTTTCAAATATGTGTCGATATTTCATCAGACACCAACGCATCAGACCTGATCACACTTCTAACATGAGTGAAATGGTCGACTCACTCAACCACTTTACTCTCTATCTTTAGTTCAAGCGTTGACGCAGATCAGTCCCGAAGCAATAATTTGCATTCAGAATGAGAGAAACGCATCCAAAATATGTTTGTATCATCTTTCAATGTGATTAAAAAACTCTACATTTTGTAAGTGTCTTCACCAAACAGGAATATGTCATCTGTGTATTCTACATCAATAAGTGAACCTCTTAGTAAGAGTTTAATCTCTGAAAATTCGGACGAATAGAAAGTGATTCCTTGTTGCAAGTCGGCTGTAAAATTATGTAAAGCAGGGATAACGGACTACCTTGACGGCAGTATATTTTTATTGTAGTGGTTGTTCGGTTGACGCCTTGAAATTTCATGTATAGATCAGTTGTTAAATATTTGTGACAATTCAACTGGTATAATTTTTGTTGATTTGATAGTTCGGACAATCCTGTCTCTGTTACTATTATTTTACTACATATGAGTTACTGTTTTAAGATTGTAATAAATGATTCTTGGTAATATTTTTTACTTAATAGATGTATTATTCAGTATTCTAGAGTGGAGTCATGTTATAACCATGACAGGAGGATATTCAGCTACATTAATTGCTGGTATTTACAAAGATCTATTAATATGCATTGAATTGGTTGTCGTTGCAATTGCACTACGTTACGCATTTCCCTATAGTATTTATGTATTGCAGTAAGTTGAGACCGTTTATATATTAATATGGACTGTGTATAGTATTTGCATTGTATGCTTGTCTGGGAGTGGCTAAATTTTAGTACTAACTTGCTATTCAATTTTATACCGCGTAATTCAGTATATTAAACATTACTTATAAATACCGAAAATTGATAAAAATGCCTTGAGTACTTACAATCATTTAGAAAGCAATTTATGCAGTGGTTTGTGCAGTACATAAAATTATCCACTACTCAAGTTTTGATTATCGTTGTGGTTGTGGGTGGGGGGGATGCTATTTTGATAATTTTCGAAACTAGTAAATTTGACTGCTCTCAGTAGTTGCGTTATCATTTTGTGTACTGTCTTGTTATTTATGACCTTAATCGCAGGTTTCTTTAGGGAATCATTTTCTGAAATTAATATCATAGAGTGAACAGCACAGACGTTAGTTGCATAGTATTAAGTGGGTATAGTAGATCTGATAATTAGACTTTGCTGACTAAAGGGGTCGAAACGTGTTATTCATGCCTAGATAAATTTTCTAACCTAGATTCTGTGAGAGTGGGTTGCGAATAGTTCAATTCGAACAGATCAAGACATAGCGTCGGTTCTCAAAATCACTGAATGTTGGTCTAAGACATGTAAGGTGGTTTTGATTATTTTGTTAAATATCCTAAGTTACAGTGACATAAGTACATTCATTCTTGATTTCTATGTGTCTTCAGTTTTTATGCCATTCTGTATTTAAGTTGTCCTGTTTTAACTACCACGTTTGAGCTATATTTCCTATTTTAAGCCTACCATTATTGTTATCATTATTTTAGGTCTTTTCCAATTTCGTTTTATTAACTTCTCACTGTGTTGATAAAACACGTGTTAACATAGGACAATACACATTTGTTCCAATTCATATGTTTATTTAGAACACATATGGTGTAGTCAGAGCTTATGGTAAACTGTCATCTGAACTTGTAGCCCCAATTAGTATCCGTCAAGACTGTTATTATTTAATTTTACCGTAGGCTTACTACTAGGAATCACTTTCTACTCGTCCGAATTTTCAGAGATTAAACTCTTACTAAGAGGTTCACTTATTGATGTAGAATACACAGATGACATATTCCTGTTTGGTGAAGACACTTACAAAATGTAGAGTTTTTTAATCACATTGAAAGATGATACAAACATATTTTGGATGCGTTTCTCTCATTCTGAATGCAAATTATTGCTTCGGGACTGATCTGCGTCAACGCTTGAACTAAAGATAGAGAGTAAAGTGGTTGAGTGAGTCGACCATTTCACTCATGTTAGAAGTGTGATCAGGTCTGATGCGTTGGTGTCTGATGAAATATCGACACATATTTGAAAAGTTTGTTAGACTTATTGTCAACTTGCATCACTTATGACACATACGAGATGCCCATCTGGCAATCAAAGGATGGGTGTACTGAGCAGCACTCTGTTGTCGATGGATGTAGTGTTTAGGTGTATATGAAATTCGTCAGCTACTGGTATTTGGTCAGTGATGTCTTCGAAACATCACTCACGTTTGCTGGGACTACCGTGTAAGTAATGATGAGGTTAGATGCAAGGTATTAGGAGGTGGTAAATCAGTTGATGTGGTTGTGACGCTTCACCAACTGGAATGATTGAGATATGTATTACGTATGCACAACTAGAAATTACCCTGACATGGAATACTGTCAGACGTAGGAGTAGGTTGGGAGGAAGCATGGGGTAGTCAAACCAAAACGTAGTATCGATTCATGAAGTTATTAACTGTTAGTCTAAGCTGTATTGTTAGATGCAGACTACCTGGTTGGAGCCTGTGCGATTATACCAACCAATAGTTGGAGCGATTGGGTAACATGGTTCAGAGTCAGTCACAGTAGTGCCGCTCGTTTTACTATAGATTCACGTTAATCGAACGTTGGAAATTTTATTGTTTTTAGGCAGCAAAATTTTTTTATCTTACTTAGATTTGAGCCAAATTATTCTCATGGTACTCTTATTTCTTGAAAAGTATTGAATTACACTTAACAATCTCATGTATGTATGTATGTACAATCAACATAGAACCTGGCACATGTGTGCATCGGTTGAAGTTGCCATACCACCATGGCACCGCAAGATTAACACCACCACCATTAGTAGAAGTTACTTCAATAAAATAAAATAATAATAGTAACAAGGAATGTGAACATATAGAATATGGTTCAGGAAGCGTAGAAAGAAAGTTATGGAATAATTTAAAGCTCATGATTTAAGGGAGGACAATGAGTGAATACAATTTCGCCATTGTGACCGATTCTGGGCCATGTCACTCAGTGTTTCTAGCCACTGGTTACGGTAATCGCGAGGGCCCCATCCAGGTAGTCTGCAGCTACCGACATGACTTAAACCGGCAGTCAGTGACTTCATGGACTGATGCCATGTTTTAGTTTGGCCACCTCTAACTCTCTTCCATCCTATTCCTATATCAGCCAGCATTGCGCGTCGAGGAAGACGGTGGTTGGGCATACGCAACACATGTCCCAACCACCTCAGTCGATGAAGATACATAACCTCATCGACCGATTTACCACATTTGCCTAACACCCGTCGTCTAACCTCGTTATTACTTACTCGATGATCCCAGCTAACGCGAGCGATGTTTCGTAGACATCGATGGTCAAAAACTAATAACCTTCGAGTGTCATCTACCCTTGAGACTACGAGTTCAGATGACAGTTCGCCATATGCTCTGACACGACTAATCGGGCTTGAGTAAAGAGCCTTAATAAGTTTTATATACTTTTGGGGCACGCCTTTCAATGAAAGACACTGCAATAGAACTTCACGGTCTACAGAGTCAAATGCCGCTTTCAAGTCAAGGAAAACCACTATTGTCGGCCGCCGAAAAGTATGTCTGTGTTCTAAGATCTGACGAGCGGTGAATATCTGGTCTATACAACAGCGACCAGGTCTGAAACCAGCCTGATTTTCTCGTATTTGGAGATCACGAGTTGTGGTTAAGCGTCTGATAATTATAGAAGCTAGTATTTTAGACACTATATTAGTCAAACTAATTCCTCTATGGTTATTGCAGGACGATTTTGACCCTTTCTTATATGCTGGGATGATTAACGATCGACACCAGTCAGATAGAATTATGTCAAGTTCCCAAACCTTAGTCAAAATATCAGTCAGCCTGGTTGTCAATGTGGGACTACCATCCTTAAACACCTCTGGGGATAATCCGTCTGGACCCGCTGCTTTGCCTCGCCTTAGATTGGCTATAGCTTTTTCGACTTCGACAAGAGTCGGGGGACCTAAGTCGACTTTTCATTCTGGCTGTCTCGATGTCGCTCCTTATGCTTAAAGTTCGTGTTGGCTAGAAATAACCGATTATCTGAGCAAAGCTGCAGCAGACGGTCGCCGTTATCCGTTCTCTGAGCCGGAACACTGAAGCATCCACCTAAATGTCTTTCAGATTGGTTCAAGCTACCTATTTGGGCGTTAAAATCACCAGCCAAGATTACCAAATCTGAGTGTTTGGCCCTATGAAGTAGTTCAGAAAGTTTTCTGCAAGATTCATCTTTCACTTCATCCAGGCTGCAGTCGGTGGGAGCGTAGGCAGAAACAACGAGAAGACAACGGCGTGTGTCCCTATCTTTCCGAGTTCTTACTGCACCATTTAGTCGGATGGCACATAGGCGACTGTCGACAGGAATCCATTCAACAAGCGCCTGTTCTGCTTTCATACTTAACGCAATACCTACACCGGCGAGCCTACGAGAAGTTGCTGTTGAATCGCCAGATAAACGGAGAGTGTATCGCGAAGGTTGTTCCTTCTGACTAGGTGAGGTCAAGTGAATGACCACGCTAGGATCCTGTATGCGTGTTTCGGAGACGCAACATACATCAATGGCGCGGGATTCTAATGTCCTAGCTAAGGAGGCTTGTTGCCCTACTTGACACAGGGTTCGTACATTGAATGCACCAATGTGAAGTTTGGAGCGTGGTCTTAGTATGCTCGGGACGTTATTTCGTGGGCCGGAATCGTTAGCACTAATGACACAGGAGGAAGTTGAAGATAAGGATTTAGGCTTGAAGGTGGGGGCAGGATAAACATTAGGAATAGAAGAAGGAGTTTGATTAAAATGGCAGTGATCTTGCGTGTTGTTAGTGGTATGAGGGCGGTTATCTCTTCCCAGTTGCCCACGTTGTGGAAGGGTTCTTCTTGATGTACCTGAAAAGCGAAATGTGTTAGGGTTGGCCTGAAAGACCTGGGAGCGTGACCGCAGTGCCCAAGGAACAACTGCTTGAGGCCGGTCACACACGGCCTTTTTGAGAGGGGTTTTCGTTGTTGTTGTAGCTCCGTACTTGATGAGGCCTTACTGCCGGAGACGGAAATCCGTGGAGTAAGGTGAGGTGTGCATTTTTAGGGTCGACCTTTTCTAACCCCGTCCTTCCTTTGTGGGAAGGCAGCATCGCTGCTATGCTGGTTGTCCGAAGAAAACACCTTACTGCCGTCACACCTCTGTACAGCCGACAGTACGACTTCGTCCTCGGACCTTATATTCGCTGCTTTTGGTCTCACCGCTCTTCAACCGACCTGCCTGGCATGGTAGGACCTAGAGGAACGATTGTTCCAGCCAGTATAGCCCGATTGAGTCATCACGATAGGCAAGCCCGACCACCACGTCAATAATTTTAGTCACTTATGATTAGATGAGTTAATAAAATTTGTTTCCATGTTAGTGAATTTATGTTTGTTTTCAAAGTTACAAAATTCTTTTTTTCTCTTCTAACAAAGTGATTTAGATTATATTAACTTAAACTATCTAATTATCATTTCTGTGTATATATGCTTTCTTATGTAGCCATCCACCTCGACTTATTTTTGACCTACCTGCAAATGATTCTTACTGGTCTAATGATGAATTTATGTTTGCTACAAAACCATCTGTCGGTTTTAAACCAGCAAAAGATCCAACTATATTTAATTCTATCAAAGATAATCCATCACACTTTACGCCCACAGCATTTGTTAGTTATGCACCATCAACATATTCTGAACCATTACCATGGGATATTGTCGATTCACAACTGAACAGTGGAGGGTATGGCAAAACATGGCATACTCAAAATCCAAATGTAATTCCAAGCATATCTGCAAGCATCAAAGCGACTATTGACCCTACAGATATACTTGTTGATGCAGTTCACAATTTTCATCCTACTTATCGTCACTATACTCAGGTAATTCTCGCAGATATTTGACTGCTAAGTTGAACATTTTTCATATTTCTCTTGATTACTGTAGTATGTTAAACGATGTCATCTACAGTTAATATCCTGTTACATCAACGTTTACTCACTTTATCATGAGTACCTAGCGTTCTGGTCTACAGTACTTAGTTCCCTAATATATATGAAATTAACGAACTTAGGGTGATTCGGTAAATCTTCTTGGCCATTGATGAATAAGAAACTTTACCTATTTATAACACTAGACCGTAGCTTCAACATAACACCCAATGAAGTACCCTTGCGAAATGTAATTATACTATTGTAAAGAAATGAAAGAGATAAAAGTTGAATGCTCAAGAAATATATGGGCTAAGCGATATGATTAAATTAAAAACATAATCACGATTAATCTTCGTTTATGCAGTATAGTTCTTCTTGATAATATGATGAAGATCATCACTGAATTCTATCTTAAGCATATGTGATATATCCTCGAACTACTGATTTGTGTGGTATTCAATTTCCCCAATTAAATGATGGGTCAACAGACGGTAGACCGCAGTTATGTTTCTTAGCATAATGGCTTTTACACTTTCCCATTCAGACCTACCGTCGTTATATCAGGTATTTTGTTGCCATTGAACTTGGTGTTTCAAGATGAATTAGGTTATTATCAATGTGTCCGAACACATTTCCAGACTTTGATACTATCTGTGCGATGTTGGCATAGGGTGTAAGCAATGATTTTCGATTACTAAAGTGACTGAACTCAGAGTTGCTGAAGTCATACAATAGACAAAAACTTTTATCACCAGTACTTTTTGTACATAGCTTTCTACAGCTAGATTAAGTTTACGATTGAGCCACAAGCAGCTTAGATTAGTACCAATTACAATGGTTCTCACTATATGCTCATTGATGTCGTCATCAACAAGAAAATTGTAAATGAATGGTGGTATTAGATAATTGTGCCTAACCCCACTTCTGAATTTCATCAATCGAGAGATATGATTGTGTACTCTTTGAGTCTCAGTGTAAATTGTGTCTTTGGTACTACTGTTAGTCATGATCCAAAATATATCCTAAAACTTATCTATGTAGTTACTGTATCAAGGCATCTTCATAGGAAGGACATATACCAATAGAGACTGATCAAATGCAGTAATGAATTCCAACAACGGGAAAGTGCCAACGCCTTACAAATAATGATAATCAGTTTGTTTAAAAGTCAGATTTGTTCTTGTTGCTTCAGTGAACACGTTATAATGATGTTTATAAATTTTCCCATAATATCATTTGTAACCATAAGTAAATTGTTATTTCTTTTAAATGTCACAATTAAGGGTAGTCGGTGAGAGTTTTCAAATCGTTTAACTTCCAATGTGTAAAAAATTTGAATGTGTTTGTATCTTCTCGTTTATGTTGTTAAGGATTACAATTGATCATTCTCTATAACCACATGTGCATCCTGAATAATAATTGAAACAAAGTGCTAAATAAAGTGTAATCGAAATGTATTAAATGATTCCCTGAAAACAATCCTTGAAGCTTGACTACTTTTCTTAAGACGTCCGTCATAACAACACATTTCGTCCTATTCGAGAATAATCAGCTGGTTGTATCTGCATCTCATTGTTGGTGCTCATACATGAACTGACTTTCAGTGAAGGCGTCAGCATCAACATATGATTGCAAGTGCATCTAGCTAACAAGTATCAAATAAGCTGAAACGTACACCATAGATTCCACTTGCCAGCAATAATTCAGTTTCTTAATATATATGCTATATTGTTTTTCAATAATGTCTCCTTCGTATAATGAATAATCGTTTAAGACAGCTTTACAGTACTGGATTGATTACTTGTTTTAAAATTTACCATTTTTTACAATAGACTCAAATGGATGAAGATAGCTGAAATATACTATAACTTTTCCGGTCAATGTGTATCTACTTCACCCCAAATGATATATATATATATATATATATATATATAACAAGATATGCATTCACCATGTACATTTATCATCATTGTCAACACTAATCCAGGTTAAAATGTTCGATATTTGTGAAGAATATATTGCTTCTTTCCTCTTATACAGTACAGTATTTTGTTGCTTATATGTAGTATTTTCTTTTATATTTGTATAGATGTATATGACTGATAAGTAATAAATTATATTCAGATGTAATTTTTTACTCAATAGATCTATTTTTAATTTATCCTTTAACATTGAAGTATAGGATAAAATATATAGTGATTTATTATTTTATAATGTTTTATATGATTTTCCAGAAAAAGTTGTGTAGATTATAAACGACTAAGAATATCTATCTATTTGATCGTTTCCATAACTTATTTAATCGTTTTTTTTAAATTCATCAATACATTATTTGTGTTTTCTGTCGAAAGCATGCAATACTAATGGGAGTTTTGTTTATATGTAAATATTCAGTTTTAGTTTTAGTGAAGTTGCATTATCCAAACTCAATGGCTTAATCATAAAGATGTCATTGTCTTACTGGACATTATCGTTACAATGAATCAGTCGGTCATGTACAACGTATAACCGAATCCATCGGCTTATGTCACATCCCATTAACATAACGAGATAAATACTAAAGTAACAGAATTAGTAATTACATCAGTGGTAATAAAAATATTGGACATGCAGCATATGATTCTGTAAATATGAACTAATTCATAGAGAGATGTAAAGTAACTTTGAATTCTGGGTTGAAGTGACGGTAGAGTAAGTACACGTACACTATTATGGCTGATTCTGAGTCATGTCATTCAGAGTTTCTTATAATTGGTTACGATGATTGCATGGACCCCAACCAGATTATCTGCGTTTACTAACATGACTCGGGTCAACAGTTAATGACTTCATGGACTCATATATCGTTTTAGTTTGATAACCCCATCGTACTCCGATGACATTCTATCGCATGTCGCGGCAAACGATAGTTACTTATGTGTATTAGGTCCTCAACATATATCTAAACAATAATACAAGGCTCGATGAATCAAAGACAAATGTTGAACTTACAAATCATCTCATCAAAACTAATCAACGGTTTAACGTTGAAACACTTGTTCAACAATATTGTTTACTAAGGCTGTGCAATCATATTTTTAGTTAATTTCTTTTAATCACACGCCTATAGTAAAGTAGGAGAGTGTTGAGGTAGTTGGCATGGCTTTTAAAAGTATCGAATAGAGTTGTGTGCATGATACTTTATAGTAGTGTATACGATAGTTGTCCGCTTGGCGAATATGAAAAATAAGCAAATAAATAATGATAACAATTTGAAAGTTAAATGTTTAACCTAGGAAGAACTAGACATATTTCTTCTATATACGTAGGTTAGGTTTGGATTAGTCATTTGCTAAATAAACTATGCACAATTTTCGTATCCACACTCATTGTGTTCCGGTTCTTCTAACGCTTCAGATTAGCTTAATAAATGACTTCGGTGACGTTACGTTGCTAGTGCTGGTCATGTGCTAAAGAATTAGTCTATGGGCCAATTATCAACCAATTACGTTTCTGTTCTTCGTAGTGCTTGGGTATCCTTTTAAAAAGTGTGTACGCTGCAGACAATATAGTCTGCTTTACAACAACAAGTGAATTGATAAGCGCACACTCTGTTTATGTTCATTCTTACAATCTGGAAAATACGTTTCATGCGCCACCTGCATTTAGAGCATTATGAGTTACGTGAAACTTCTGGTGGCGGAAGTATCTAGTATATACTTTCTCGGTGGTACTCAACCGGTGAATATAAACAAGCGTTTATATAGATTATGTAAGGGGGGGGGGAAACGTGAAATTAAATTTTGAGATCGAAGTGCGTTGAACGTACTCAAAAGCATTTGAATTATAACGCAACACAGAAAAGCGACGATAGTCGTAGATTTTATTAGTGAATGTACAGAAATCCAAAGATTTACTTGGACGCACTACGTTGAAGTGGAGTTTGGCTAAATGGATGAACACTAAAATGATATACTGGAAACCAGAGGGATTCTGTTAAATAATGTATCACTGAGCTATTTAAGTTGAATTGTGACTGGCAAGCGGAATCAAGGGTGCGTGTTTCATCCTATTTTGGACTCGTTAGCTGGATGTACCTGCATCTCAATGTTGATGTTCACAGTGGGATTCGAACTCAGTCTACACCATGTCAAAAGCCACCTTGTTCACCACTAGACTACTGAGTCCAGACAGTCACACTTGTGCAACAGGCACATAAGTATTAGGATGAACTTGTATATTCCCGTTGATTTATTATGGAATACCACTGTGAACATCAACATTGGAATGCAGGCACACCCAGCAGACGAGTCCGAAGTAGGACGAAACGCGCTTCCTGGATTACGCTCGCCAGTCACAATCCAACTTAAGTAATACTTGTGAGTAGCAGCTATGTCGAGGCAATCCGCACTAAATTTCAAAAGTTATTACCTAACAACGATCTCACTGAAAAACTGAAGGACAATCGATCCATTCATTAGAAAAACTTATACTGGTTTCATTTTATAGACTGTATGCGAAACCTCTTGCTTACAGGTACGATAACACCTGACTGTATGGCCTACCAAAAATACAAAAGCGGTTTGATAGTCCATCCTGTCTTAGACATGTCAACTTCACCTTACAATGCAACAGCAAAATAGTTGGTTGAACTCTTCAAACCACTTCATAAAGTAATCGTAAAGCACAGGGTATATGACAGTTCCGGATTTGTAGATAGAATAAAAAATCTAGGAGTGAGTAATAGATTTGTGATTTCATAAGACGCATCATCATTATTTGCGGATTTACCTGAAGTAGGAACAACTGATTTTATTTGTGTTGAACTGATCAAGAGAGGAGTAAAAATCAAAATCTTTCTACGTGTCTGGAAGAAACTATACTAAGATGTACTGTCAATATAATTTTTTGTTCAACAAAGAGTTTTGTATAGTGTAATGGTATTGCTATAGAGTCACCATTAGGTTCAATGCAAACAGGTGTCTTCGTGCAGGAATTGAGAATGACGTTTGAAAATGCGGCTGAAACGAACTAGATTTCTATCGTCGATATAGATATGATTCATTCATAATGTCCATTAAGCATTTAATTTATCAATCGAGGTAGGTAAGTAATAGTGACAGTGTATCATTTCGAGATGTTTTATTTACGAGATCAGAGGAAACCATAAAGAAAGAGGTCTGTTTCGAACGAGCATCATTAGGTCGATTTACTCATTTCTCGCTTTTTATACCATTACAATATAGAAGAAATTTAGTTAGATGTCTCATCCACCGAGTTTAAACTATTTGCTCTGAAGATGAAGTCGAGGAGAAACTTGATACCATCTTTGAACTGAAGCCGAAACAAGAATCCACTGAATTTCCAGTGAAAACATATGTCTGAAAGTAAACCTAAATAGAAACTACCAACAGCACAAAAGAAGTAAAGCTGCGGTTCACATAGTATATAGCCAGTGAAATAGTGACACGACTTTTGAATAATGTGTTTAAATATGCCTTTAATGCTGCTAGTTTAATCACTTTGATCTTTAGCTATCCAATTCTGATGCTTAGAAATAAGGACGGATTCCCTATGTTCACCACCTTAATTTGTATTTATCAATCTGACTGTTCATGCGGAGCCAGTTGCATTTAGCTTTCGATTAAGCAAATCCATCAGGGTATTTCCGAGCATCATTCCTTTTTGGTTTACCAAAGGACAACAAAAGACTATAAGAAGCTTAGCCCTCGAACATTTTGTCGATACTGGGCACTAAATCGATATTAAAACGGCCTTTACAATAATATACAGATTCCCAACCAACTTATCATCTTCCTCTAGATATAGATTCTTACAACAGCAGAGGTTATAAACATCCAAAATCATCTAATTCTATAAGTACAAAAATAGTTTATACGTCTTCTGTCTCTTCCTTGGTCATCACGCTAATTTTGAACGTGTATATCTATCTCCTGTCCTTCATTCTAATTATATTAATATAATCACTTCTTACAATCCACTTATCCTTAGTTCCTTATTTCTTATGTCATCAACTTGATCAATGGACTAGTCTCCAAATCTAATTTCACATTTTCCCTCCTTAGTATTATGTAATCATTGTATGCAGGTAATTGGATCTTATAACTAACAGTTAATTACGGTTCGTACTTTCCGCAAATATTGTCAATATGTAATTTATTTCAATTGTCATACAACTTTGCATTCCGTTTTCCAAATATATGTTATACAAATCGTCTGGGCGTAACTACTTGGACTACAATATCGACTGAGTTTTATGCTTTTACTGAGTTAAATTAATGTGTGAGCATTTCATTTTAGTACGTAGTTTTCACTAGAGTTTTCCTTGAAAGCTCTAACTTCCACTACATCCTATATATCTGACTGAGATACATTAACATGTTTATTTTACATAGTTATCGATAACTTCAAACGTTTCAAATGAAACATATACTGAAAATAAAATTTGAATGTACGGTGCTTACCCAGTAATAAAACAAAAGAAATGACTGATTATGTTGGATTTAAAATTCATAGTGGGTAATTACATTGTGGATAACCTCTGCAACTGCTTACGAAGCATCGTGTCTTAATTTATTATCTGTCTGAGACGAGTAACTTTGTTCCTAATGTCTTACTCATCTTCACTGCATTAGAACTGTGTTTATAATTGTTTTACGAATAACGGTGGCGTATGACATTCACGTTATACAACCCTTCCGTCGAACGTTACCAGTTACTTTGATATAAAAGTTTTATCCTTGGTTGAGAAGTCTTAATAGGTCATAAACCTGTATAATGGAATAAAAACTTCTGAAAACGGCTATAACAATTAATATTTTAATATCACAAGTGTTTAAGTCTGTTTGAAAAAATGGTAGTCTTTCATCTCATTAAATATAGAACAATAATACCCATTTTTTGAAAAATATTTTACTAGACAAAATGTTGCAAAGAAATAATTTGTTTTTCCAAAGTTAATTATACTCAATCATATCTAGATGTTTGTTGTATACTTAGGATTTTTTTAAGTAATTCATTAGGTAATAATACACAGAGAAGCATACAATCATAAATAAATAAGGTTATCTGTTTGTTAGGTGTTATGAAGATTGCTTAATTTGAAATTTCACGTTAAGAATTCAACTTGACAATTAGAAAGCACTTAATAGTTAATTCATCCTACTGTGGAACTTCTTATATTCTCATATTTACCGTTAGGTGAACTTAGGTTCTGTGGATTGTCTTATTTTTCATGAAATTTCTAATTCAAATTGGAGAAATGATTTCTACCGGCTATTATGTACTGGTAACCTAGTTTAGATATAAAGTAAGTGAGTTTGGTGTGTGTAGTTATGTTTTTGTTAAAATTTCGTTCCCATTAATTATTAGATGTAATATCGAGTCGCTTAAACATGTAGCTATATTAAAATCGATTAATAGAATTTCATTTTCACTAAGGGCTAAACAAGCATGTCTTCAGTCACTACTTGTCAATTAGTCAGTGCGTACATCTCAGCCCTACAGGAGGTTATTCTTACCCGAGTAGCTTAGTAGTAATGTTCACAGACTATAAAACGGAGTGATCATAGATCGAATTCACTAGGAAGCACTAATTTCCTTATAACTGAAGGCTTAACTAGCTAGCAAACAAGAAATTTAAGTTACGTAGAGTTTCTTACTAGCTGCATTCAAACATCCAACATGTGATGTTTATTTGATATTAAAATTCTTAGGTGACTAAGAAATATTAATCTTTTTATGCATATACATGCATACAACAGTTGTGAAGTGCACCCGGTACATGACCAAGTTACGTTTGGATTATTACCAGAGCAATTTCTAACAATTGAACCCACTCTTACAAGTGCGAATAAATCAGAAGGCAATGAAGGATGGAGGATAAGCTGTATTTGATACTAAATAGAGAATCGATGGGATAGCAACGTTTAAACTGGCAAACTAGGAAAGGAGATGCTACCCACAGTGCGTCGTAACGTGATCTGGTGGTGACGCGTGACAGAGAGCATTCAACTAGTCGTGTCCGCTAAAACAAACATGACCAGCATGAATGTCGAGAGCCTATGCAACTATTTATATTGGGGATTATTTACCGATACAGTTGATTTCATGAAATCTAATTTAATAAATGTTATAGAATAAATATAAAGAATTATCAAATCAATCAAAAGTAATGATAATAACAGTGTAAATATCATAGATACCAAAGTATTGTTTGTAATCACAATATGATCATTTTAATTAATTGGATTAAGACTATAATTAGAAAGAAATAATGGAGGCAAAACAAGTGAACTTTATCACTTTAAATAACTATTTCAATGTTCTAAAATAATGAGAATGGTCTGATATCATAATAAGCAATAAAGTTAAGTATTAGTATAATCAACCATAGTCTTAATCTATTTTTATAAGTGATTAACCTATAAAACTAATTCCGTTCAATTGCTCAGTATTATCTGATTATGTTTATTTCTTTTTTGTATGTTAACATATTTTTGTATTTTGTGCATACACGTTATTTTATTTAATAATAGATCTATTCTCTCTAATGATCATATTGTTGATTGTAGTTCATTAGAGGTTATGTTGGCGTTTTTAGTTAATAATTTGATCTCATGAATTAGCATCATTATATCACATTGCATCATATGCATATTATTTATCAACTGATTGATTTGTTATATTCATTCATTTGACACTCTGAACTTATTTCATTATGTAATTAAGATAAGCTTGTGTGGGTATAGTAGCCTAGTAGTGAACGCAGCAGCGTTTGGCACGAAGCAGACTGAATTCGAATTCCAGTGTGAACATCAACATTAGGATGCAGTTACATTCAGCCGATGAATCCAAAATAGGACGAAACGCGCGTCCTTGATTCCGCTTGCCAGTTACAATCCAACTTAAATATTATTTCATTATGTTTTATATGAATTTTTATATAAATTTAGAAGAATAGATTCACAAAATTTAAACCTAAAGTGTATAGATGATATTAACAAATGTATATTTGTAAACGTACTTAACGAATAAATGTAATAAAAATTCCAGCACTTCATTACTTAGACTAGTTTAGGTTTCATCAGGGCAATAATTGACAATTGATGTATTTTATTTATATTAGGTAATTTCCATTATTTCCTTCATGAAGCTGGAACCAATCTGTCAAGAAAACCGTTGAGGTTTTGTAATCATTTCTTTCTTTGTGATTGTTTACAACTAAGACAATTCGTAACAACTTTTAGAGGTCATTTCTGTTACCTAACAGGAATGGCGTCGATCTCTGTTAGACTTACTGAAGTACTGACGAGTTAATGATGCTGTGTACTTGTTTTCTTTATAAACCCTATTTACAGAAGGCCTTAAACTTGGAAAAGAATGTTCTTTGATGATATTGACTGAAGGGAGGAGTTGGACAAAAGTAGGTTGCAGGAGGCCAAGCCGAAACATATCGCCAATCCATAAATTATTAGACTGTCTTTTCCATGTTGGTTGATGCAGCTACTTGGTTGGGGTCCTCACGATTGACATAACCAATGGTCAAAACTCTTGGTCGTAATAACTCTGTTTCATTTACGTTTTGATTCCTCTCATATTTTGAGGTTTAAAATGTGTATCTTTCAACGATTTAATTCATTCTTCTCGAATCATATTTTCTATGCATAATCTCATGTTCATCTTAATTAAAGTAAGTGAAAAATGTGTATAGACTGATTGTGGCTAGAGAAAGAAAATCGTTTATGCAGATACCAACAATGAGCATAGAAAGATTTCTTGAAATTCTTTACATTATATCCGCATCTGAAAACATGAAGCATCCAGTTTCGGTATAATATAGCTTTAATAGTTTACATTTTATTCTTACCGAATGTACGGATTTCAGTAAAAATCTGAACGAATTAATCATGGAAATATATCAGTTCATATCGTCAAATAAGAAAAAAAAGGAATTTACTTACTGGCATCTTAAGGTTGTCATCAAAATCAAAGATTAAGAAAAGTCTTATTTAGTCTTCTCAAAGTTTCAGATATAATAAAACTTGCATTAAGCTTAGAGTATACATGTTTAGTCAGAAAGCATATCTAAATGTGTATAACACCAAAAAGTAATGACTACGATACATTACTAACAAAAATACCATTTCGGCCGTAATTTTGGCACGCCTAATCAGAAAGCTAGACATGATATCTCATGTGATGTTTCTCATATTGTTAAAGTTGGGCTGTGATTGGTAAGCAGAATCCAGGATGAGCGTTATGTCTTATTCGGAACTCGTCAGCTGGTCGTATATGCATCCCAGTGTTGATATCCACACCAGGACTCGAACTCAGTTCACTCCATGCCAAATGCCACTTTCTTCACCACTAGACTACTGAGTCCAGAGAGCCACTCTTGTGCAATGGGTATATATATATATATATATATATATATATATATATATAAGATGTATTTGGATCTTCCTGTTGATTTGTAATGAAACTGGTCGGTCCAGTCACAGTTCAACTTAAACAATACTTGTGATCCATCGCTATATCAAGGCAATCAGCTCAGGATGCACACACCAACAAAGACTGATCAGTTTCAGTCCATAACAAATCATCAGAAAGGTTCAAATGCATCCTAACTATTAATATCTCATGTTTCCCTAAGTGAGAAACCCATAGTATTACAATCTATAAAAAAGTTAGATTAAAGTAAATAAAACAAAGTAAATAAAATTTTCCAAAAAAATAAATCTATAATAAAAGAAAACCAATTTGTAACGAAGTCAACTTTTTGAAGTTCTAGTTGCTTTCTTGAAAACATTTTATTGAAAACTTTCAAAAAGTCTTAGGATGAACTTGTGTATTCCCGTTAATCTGTTATAGACTGAAGCTGATCAGTCACTGTTGCTATGTGTGCATTCTGAGCGGACTGCCCCGATATGGCGAATTATTCACATGTATTATTTAAGTTGGATTGCAAGCGGAATCCAGGACGCGCGTTTCGTCCTATTTGGGACTCATCGGCTGGATGTACACATCCCCAATGTTGATGTTCACAGTGGGATTCAAACTCAGTCCGTTTCGTGTGGTACGCCACCATTTTCAGTCCATAACAAATCAACGGGAACATACAAGTTAATCCTAATACCAATGCGCCCGTTGCACAAGTGTGACTGTCTGGACTCAGTAGTCTAGTGGTGAACGTGGTGGCGTTTCACAAGAAACGGACTAAGTTCGAATCCCACTGTGAACATCAACATTGTTATGCAGGTACATCCAGCCGACAAGTCCTAAATAGGACGAAAGGCGCATCCTGGATTCCACTTGCCAGTCGCCATCCAATTTAGATAATTTCAAAAATTAATTTTAATTGATTGAATATATCATAGATTGATGTTGTTAGGGTGCCAGTGAAAACCAGGAAACACTAGACATTTGTTTCGTTCTAGTGCAGGACTCTTCAGCAGTGCGCATCCTAGATTCCATAATAAAGACTTCAGGTTGGCGAACACCTAACCCAATGCACTACTGGGCCGGAATCCACTGGCTGAATTCCCACTTCCATCAATTTGTGATATATAAGTAGATTGTTGAATCAGATTTAGTTGATAAAGATAAATTCTTTCAAATGAGTTGACGTTTCAAGTTAGTTTAAAATACATTTCAAGATGATCTTATTTATACTATTCAATTTGCATCATGAGTTGACTCGAATTGTTTTGTTAATTGGATTTAGTACTTAGCAGCTAATAAATGAGTATGAAAAAACGTGTACCAACAATATTTTTTCGTTAATCTGATATCATGAATTGGTTTGAATTAGACAATCGTTGACCACTAAGAATCACTAGACATCTATTTCGTCTGCAGAGCGCACCCACGACCCCACCAGAGATCAAACCTAAGACTTATTTGCTCTGCTGCTGAGTTAGAAAAATCAAACGTTGGAAACCGGCTTAGTGAGCTGATGGTAAAGCGTTCGCTACATAGACGGAAGGTTCTAGGTTCGATCCCTAGTTGGATCGTAGGTGTACACTGCTGGCGAGTTCCGTACTAGAACAGGACAGCTATCGAATGCTTCCTGGTGGTCAGCAGTTGTCCAATTCAGGCCAACTTGTGATATCACACTAATATTCGACAATATCTACAACACCTAATTACGATATTTTTTACTTTTATAAATATTAGCTCACATATTTCCACTGGAATTATTTTACCAATAAAGTCATTCGTATAATTGTTTTGATCTTAAAAGGTCATATATCATTTATGTCAATCTAGATGCTTATTGTCTTTTCTGACATAAAACTAACGACTATGTGTTAAGTATGTTTTTGTAGTAATATAATGTATGTCAAATATATGACAATTTGTATGTTTTAGCTTAACAATATTTTAATCGATAAAGTTCTTGATTTAATTGAGATGTGTCTTTATCTGATCACAGAGATTGATCTTTTCGTCACTTCAAAATTCTTATCTACTCTGACATTCATTATTCGTCTGGGGTCAAATAGCGTGAACATATGAGTAAATTATGAAGGTTTATAGAAACATGTATTTTGAACAACCGTAGAACCAGTGAGAGGCATGAGGCGATTTGAAATATACAGTAAATATGACAGATAAAAAAGACGCACAACACATTCAGGGTTCAATTAAATGTCAACAATTATGCGAATTAAGACAACAACAAACGAATTTCTGAATGAAACTTCAAATAATCTATTTCGGTTTGGTCAACCATCTACCCACACATAGCGTTTAGCTGATAACCAATTGTATAAACCTATATGTATTAAGAAAATCTTTACACTGGCTAATCGTCAGATGGTCATTAAATTATTGAAGTGATGGTTTTATTTCCAAATAACGTAATACTGTGGCTCAATGTAGTCTGTAATAATAAAATTCAGCATATACAATATTATGCACCGAGGTTACCTATTCAAACTGGCCTGGCGACGCATAATGGTAGTAAGTTTTTCGAAATTCATATATAGCAATTCAAATATAATGAAGTAATAATTTAACATGATAATATTACACAAAGCTATATATACAACTTCAAACCGCATATGGTGTGTATTAGCTGGCGATAATACAATGTGAGCCATGTGAACTCACATTTCCGGAATATGGTGTGATATTCCAATTCATTCGTTGAAAATTGTGTGAATCAATTCCTAGGTCACTAATGTACACTATTTTCGATTAAAAGCACTGTTATGCGGAAAAATAAGTAACGACATGAAATAGTGCAAAAACAAAGGTTACCTTAATTAGTAAAGATGACATTAATAATAGTTTGATTAGTTTATCTAGCATGAATGTGGTGATGACCCAGTGTGTAAAAAAGAATTAAATAGTTACATTTGTTAATTGTAATACTGTAACTTGTGTAGCATACATTATGTTATGCATTTACTGAGTCTAGCTATGCCCATGAAGGTGCACCCGGTATATGACCAAATTACGTTTGGATTATTACCAGAGCAACTTCTAACGATTGAACCCACTCTTACGAATGAGAAGAAATCAGAAGGCAATGAAGGATGGAAGAGAAGTTATATTTGATCGTGAATGGAGCGGCAATGGGATAGCAACGTCTAGGCTGGCAAACTAGAGAGAGTTGCTTTTAACGATATGGCGTGACGTGATCTGGTGGTGATGCGTGACCGAGCGCCTTCAACTTAGTAGTGTCCGCTAAAACAAACATGGTCAGCATCAATGTCGAAACCTATGTAACTATTTATTTTGGGGATTATTTACCGCTACACCCATTTTGATTTATTCTAAATATGACCATTAATACATATAAATCGAATTCATAAAAATCATTGTATTCTAAAGTCGTTTCTGATTTACTTTGAGCATTATGTAATTCTTCACTTGTCTTCATTACTTTCTCCCTTCACTGTTTCATATTATGTCTTGAAGATTTGTTGTAGACTAGTGTGAATAAAATAATAGTAGAAATAATTGAATTATGAGAAGGTAATCTGATGAACGTACATGTTGTTAAACTGATTGGATAATTCAACAGCATTATAGTGTTTTTATATGATAATTAGTATTTCTTCCACTGCTCTTCTTGGTTGTCTAAGAAAAAACATGAAGAGTTTTGCCTTAAACTCAAATGTTTTACTTTATTTTCTCAAGGGGTTTTGTGAGAACTAATAGGAAGCTTGTATAAGATGTTTGTAATAGGAAGTTTAAGTTGGATTGTGACCGGCAAGCAGAATCCAGGACGCACGTTTCATCCTATTTGGGACTCGTCGGCTGAATGTACCTTCTTCCCAATGTTGATGTTCATACGGAATTCGAACTCAGTTCGTTTCGTGCCAAATGCCACCATGTTCACTAGACTAGACTAGACTACTGAATCCATACAATCACACTTGCACAACGGGTATATATATGTAATTAGCATGAATTTGTATCTTCCCATTGACTAGTCATGAATAGAAGCTGACCAGTTTCAGTCCATAACTAATCACTGGAAAGATACAAATTCATCTTAAATTATCCAAACCAATTGTCAACTTATTTCATCAAATTATAAAGTCTACTCTTGTTAATCATATATATATATATATATATATATATATATATATATATATATATATATATATATATGGATTGGGTTGTTAAACGTCCATTAGAACCGAATCATTTTCTGAAAACTGTAAACCACTTAGAAGCAAGTGATATGTTCATCATGTTGGCTGATAGGAAGAACTGCCAGTAATAATAACAACAGCAATGTATAATGCTGGTGAGTTGCTGTCTATCCAATAGTGTGAATATTGTTGAAATATATGCTGTAAAATGATGCTAAGAACTTGTGAATCAACAAACAAGGTTACTCAGATAGTTGAGACAAAATGTAAGATAGACTTAACCAGTACTTAAGACCATATTGAAAATCTTGGGCATAAATTTTATGAAGTCATACGGATGAGTTTTTATATCATTAACTCCTCAACTTTAAATACATGGAACCATTAAATAACCCTAAAACGCTTATTCACCATATACATTTAGTAGACGTGACTTAATTTTTTATTGTTAATACATGTTTTTAATAATACAAACTTATCGTTTACATATACCATCCTATCACTAGCTACAGTTGGATGTTAGTTATTTTTATACTACCACCTATAGTTTATTTAGTTTAATCATAAGTTTCAGAGAAAAGTTGTCCGTTTTAAATTAACTATGTTAAGTAACTAATCAATCTTTCAAATAAAGTTTATATTGTGATACATAGTTATATCCAAAAAATCATTTACTCTTATCATTCTAACTGTAATAGGAGAGATTGATTAAATACCGGTGATTATCAATTACAATGATTAATTAGTAAACAAAAAAAGCCTAATAAATTTTTATTGTTGTTTTGTTTCGTATTAAAATAAAAAGAAATTACAATTTAATTTCGATTGATTTAACTAAAATTCAATAACAATTCCGAAAAAAATTATTGATTTTTTTTAAGAAATAAAGAATAATCATTTAAGTAGAACAATATTATGATTCGTTTCATTTTGTATGCTTCTTATCAGAGCATTAAATATATATATATATATATATATATATATATATATATACAAAAAATATTGCTTTCATTTAGATCTTTATCAAGCTTTACTCTAATATATACAGCAATATTTATATGCAAGTATATAGAATGCTTGATCAATCTAGGTAATTTGTGAATCAGATGTAACAATAAGATAGACAGATTACATAACAGTTGATCATAATCAGTGGAAAGTGCAAACTGATAGTAAAAGGATAGATATGTACTAGTAGTAATGATAAGAATAATAAAACAATTCAAACAAATATCTCAATACAGAAAGTGAATTAAAACTAGATCATGACAAACTTATTAAAATAATAATTATCGAAAAAACAAGATTACGTAATAAGAGGTGTGTAAATAAACGTTACAGTCAAACAAGCTGTACGTACAGTTTACGAAAGGGGTGAAGAAAAGATAATTAAAATAAAATAAATGTAAAAACCCGAAAATGTATTAAGTTCATGAAGATATTTCTTGAATTACATTTAGCCAACATAGAGGTAGGGGTATTACAAATTTCTTCTGGATAAATAAGCTAGGATTGTTAGTTTGAATTCCCAAATCTTTCGTAACGTATAACAAAACAAAAACGGTCCCGATTAAAAAACCTTGATTGTATATATTGGATTACTTTAAAAGACTTCAAATTTTCTACCTCGTGACGGCTATCTACTAAATGAAATTATATTGAACTATGCATACTATTTAGCTATCTGTCAACAAAACACCCTGGTAGATGTTCATTCATCTGTTGGCTAATTTTCCTAGTATTACGCACTATGTAGCTTTCTCTGTAGAAGCAGATAAATTTATATATACACATGGAAGAGACAAATTCAGATAATTTAATTTTTGCATGAGTAAACACCGCGAATTGACAAGAAAATTACAAACTTTTCCTAAGTAGATAGTTTGGATCGACATCCTGCGTTGAAATATTTATTTAAATTATTTTGTTTACACACTTCCTATTACGTAATCTTGTTTTTTCGGCAATTATTATTTTAATAAGTTTGTCATGATCTAGTTTTAATTTACTTCCTGTATTGAGATATTTGTTTGAATTGTTTTATTATTCTTATCATTACTACTAGTACATATCTATCCTTTTACTATCAGTTTGCACTTTCCACTGATTATGATCAACTGTTATGTAATCTGTCTATCTTATTGTTACATCTGATTCACAAATTACCTAGATTGATCAAGCATTCTATATACTTGCATATAAATATTGCTGTATATAATAGAGTAAAGCTTGATAAAGATCTAAATGAAAGCAATATTGTTTAACTGTGGTGGTTATTTTTGAGGATATTGGTATTTTTTGGTGGATTGAATACGTCACAGATTGATATTGGTAGGGTACCAATGAAAACCAGGGAGCATTGGACAGCTGTTTCGTTCTAATGTGGGACTCCCCAGCAGTGCGTATCCCAGATTCAGCACCGGGGTCTTCAGGATGACGGCGAGCTCCTAACCCTCTGTACCACCGGGTCGGCATCCACTATCAAAGTTCCCGCTTCCAACAATTTGCGATATATATATATATATATATATATATATATATATATAGAGAGAGAGAGAGAGAGAGCGACATTCATCCATTGTAATTGGTGATAATTGTCTCACTCCTGACAAGTCTGAATTCCACTAGTCACGACTTCTCGCTAGAGCTTCACAGGAACATCCTGAAGTTAGTCACTAGTGAGCTCATTGTTATAGTTCGATTAAGATGGTTATTTTTGTGGATACTGGTATTTTTCCATAGTGCAGAATCTAGGTCGCCCACTGCTGAAGAGTTCCATACCTGAGAAAATGTATTGTTTTGCTTATATGTGATGTTTTAATTTACATTATAATTCTTGTCAGTTATTGCTTACATCCTGTAATTCGTTAAAAGCAAAATTATAAAATAGAAATAGGAAATAGTAATGAAGGGATATCATTTGAAAGCGAATTTGAAAGCTGCTAAAACTTGAATAAACTTCATTCTTTATCCATATATTTGTTGATAAATTGAACAGTGAATCGTCCTATCATTTATTTGGAGAATTGTAAGATTTAAGAAAATGGAACTTATCATATATTTCATGTTCCTTAAAAAAATGACTATTTTTAATGGATCGCATTGAAAGTCTTCAGTAGTAATGTTGATGCGATTAAGTGTATCTGCAAAGTGGAATGAATCTTTTAGTGGTATGTTTGGCTAATTATTGACGAACTAGCTTTCATTTATCCGTCCGTATCAGCCAATAATAACTCTTGACATAATGTTATACATATTGTGCTTTTTCCACAGTATGTAAGTGGTTGAACTCAACTTGAAGGTTACTTGCTCACCGCGCTTGCCTTGATTCTTTGCTTGTCAAGTTCTTTGCTGTTCAAGTATAATTTTGATAAATTCAACTTTACTGACTTTTAATACATACACTTATCCTATGAATTATGGATGTGTATGAATCAATGTAATTTGCAGTGATTTATAGATAATTTGGAATTATTGTGGAATCGAGTGCCATCATAATCCAGCATAAACAAGCGATAACAATTCATATTCTGCACATTTAATCGAACGCTAGGCCTACCTAAGTCATAAATAACTTAACTACAATCTTAGTATTAACTGCCGTCCGCTATCCTAAACGTCGACCAGCGTACAACTATATGATACCGTGAATTGGTCATTGACAAAATGGACTATAATCGAACCTCTTGTTTATGAATGAGGTGGACGAGATCCTAGGGGTTGTAGATCATCGTAGTTTAAGAAATTGGTTGTACGTAATTATGAAGACTTTATTTACTCATAATCTTACGAAGTTGATTGTCAAACAATGATTCTCGATTATGTTTATTAGTTTGTAAATAAATTTCATTAGATGTTTGTTTTTGTACATGTCTGAATCACATCATCGTTACTGTTGTTATGGTTTAACATAAATTGTAATTGTTCCAAATTATGGAGGTGATTTAAAATGCTTGAATATGAAACGGGTGAGATCCACGTGACTAGTAAAACAGCAATAGCGCAAGGGAAATAATAATCATTGCCCATAGGCTTATGAAGAGTAGACGTGAATTTCAAGAAGCTTTATTTTTATTACAGGAAAAGACGAATATAAAATAATAAATTAACAACATTATATGAAATATATACTGAGTAAGTCGATGCAAGTTAGATACGATTTATATGTTATAAGTAAAAAGTCAGTAATAAAATTGGTTTTAACCACTTATAGTTTGTTGTGGCTAGAAAAGTATAAGTGGATTGTCTGTTGAAGAGACCATCTAGAAAATTTTAAGTCTTTCTTTGCACCCCCGTCCATTAATGTAACGAGTCCTTGATTATACTGATTTCAGCCCTTCACTTATTTAGGTGTTACACTGATATGAATTTGCCTGGAACCAATCAGCATCTTTTTTATAAATAGATTGTCAACACCAGTCTTCGCTTTGTGTATTTACTTTATTCACGTTTACTGTTTTTCTGCATCAGATTCGAAAAACCGTTGTGATAATGCAGATCACGGTGAGGGTTTTTTAGTTTCTTTAGTTAGTCAGAATTATTATGGGAACTATTTTGATGAATATACTTGGAGAAACGAATGATTTAGTGAGTCATATGACAACGCTTATGGTTATTTTACTTTTCTCCATTTTGAAAATCCATAACTATAAGTTGTAAGCACTAAAACGCAGCAACAAACCTTTACTTATTGTTTTCATTTTTCTAGTCTAGTAAGGTCTTCCATGAACCTGGACATTTTGATTAGTAACTTATTCTGAATATTAACTATAATAAACTGTACCAGTAGACTAACTGTAAACCGTAATGGATAGCAAATAAAAGTATGGTACCCAATATATAGTTTTAAATTATTCACAAACTCCTTTAATAAAATGATGTTATTATCATAACTGAGGTCATATAATTTCTCAGTGGATGATAATATTAAAGCACCCTTATTTCATGTAAACGTAATTAACGAAAAAACAATTGAGTATTAAAAGTATAATAGAACAGTTGGAAATTTTGAATCTACAATCGTTTTTCGTTTTCATTTTCTGTGCACAACTAATTGTAATTAAATAGTGATTATACATAATAATAAATAAACTAAATGGAAAACGCCTTTGTGTTTATAAATGCGCAGTTTAAGTTAAGTAAACCTTAAGGACATTTAATAGGGAGTAAAGAGTTTTTGGTATTTATTTATTATACTGACAAGAGCAATTGTGTTCACACTTGAAGAAAACACACTCTGCAATACATACACACACACACACTTCATGTAGAGATACATTCTGTTCTTTCTGATAAATTTTATTATATGTAACAGATTATTTATCTGTCATGTGCATGAACATACGGGTTTTTCATTATGAACTAACAGAAAATGAAGTCATTATTAAAGTGGACTTCATTGTGACTAGTTATTGATCACATTAACATTAAATTATTTCTTTTAAAGAAATGAACAATCATCTACAATATTTGACAGTATTTCTATGCAATTTTCCAAAATCTATGGCGATTTTGAACATGTAACGAAAATTTTCTAGAAAATTATACAATTACTGTTGTATATATCTAGTAGAAATAACTGTTTACTATTATTAAATGACTTGCGATAATTGAATTATGAATTTCATATTATCAATTGACGTACATGAAAAAATAAAGACAGACTAAGAAGAGATGAGCGTTTGTTCAGTTCTAGCATGATGAGCACTCTAATTTCTACCGAAGATTGACCACAGGACCCTGCAATGATCTCTAGTATCCCTGGACACACTAGTAAGTTTTATTGATGGTACATCCATTATTTTACGAATTACATACTGTGGCGTAATTAAATACAGAAACTGACATAACCTGTACACCTTGATAAGTTTGATTGGCTCATATGGTTGCAACTCTTCGTATTAAACTAACTCATGGTAACTAATTATAGACTGCATTATACGCGGATCGTAATTCGAGTATCCTGGTGTTTGTAAAGGGTTGTATAAAACTATACGACGTTTCGTCTAGAAAATCACACAGCGGGCTTGTTAAGAAGCTTCCACCCACAATGCAACAACCTCTAGGTTTCACAACGAAAGCTTGACCGATAAACCAATCAGCCGGTGATCATTGATTTGTGTTTCTAACTACTGCCATTTCAGAATATGCTGTTGTAGAGGTAAATAATCCCCGAAATAAATAGTTTTATAGACTCTCGACATTGACCCTGACCATGTTTGATTTTGTTAACAATGTTATATCCTTAGAATCCTCTTGGCAAACCTGTTATTTTTGTAATTCATTTGCGTAAATTTAAATCCTTTGTTTTTGCGCCAAAAGCTCCTTCTTCACCTTCAGTTTGTGTTTCTCACTTAGAAAAACGCTAAATCTTATTGGTTCACTGGTTATTTTTGTACGCTATTTGTGAACATTCCAAGAACGCCTCCCTTTTTGTATGTATGCGCATGAGATGTGTGGTTGTTGTCCTTCTGCTAGGCTGCCTGTGGAATTAAACGCTTGTTTCTGAAGTTGGACTTCTTCCGCTAGTTAGATGTACTGGCGAGCCGCGAAATAACTTAGCTTGCCTGTTGTTATGTTACTGGTCCTACGTTTATTTGCAGGTATCGAGGTTTCCTATTAATTCGCGAACATCAGCAGTTTTAGCGTACACGACCAGTTGAAGGCGCTCGGTCACGCATCACCACCAAATCACGACACGCCATACCGTTAAAAGCAACTCTCTCTAGTTTGCCGGCCTAGACGTTGCTATCCCATTGCCGCTCCATTCACGATCAAATATAACTTCTCTTCCATCCTTCATTGCCTTCTGATTTCTTCTCATTCGTAAGAGTGGGTTCAATCGTTAGAAGTTGCTCTGGTAATAATCCAAACGTAATTTGGTCATATACCGGGTGCACCTTCACTCTCTCTAGTTTGCCAGCCTAGACGTTTTTCATTGCCGCTCTATTTACGATCAAATATAACTTCCACTGCCCCTTTTCCATTGCCGCTCTACTTACGATCAAATATAACTTCTCTTCAATCATTCATGCCTTCTGATATATCCTCATACGTAAGAGTGGGTTCAACCGCTAGAAGTTGCCCTGGTAATACCGCAAGGATAACTTATTCATATATCGGGTGCACTTCACATGTTTGATTAGACTCGTAAGCTCGTTACCACTAAAATTCCCACACCTCCAAGCTTTCAGCATATTCTTTTTTCGACAAAAACATAGAAGCTTGGTTCTGGTACGCAGGAGCCAAGTTTTGAGACCTCGATGTGGTGGATCTACGCGTCCACTGCCTTGCCGTCGTAAGATCACTTCCGCGTGAATTGAACAGGTACGTTACTCCTTTCGTTTTCAGCCCTGACTGCCTTGAACCTTATGACCACCTCAAAAAATCAATTCCCAAACGCAAAGACTTATCCGTCAGACATCGTCCGTCACACCATCGAGCTCAGCAGCGGTTCAGTAACAGAAATGTTGTCGCACATGAATGAGGTGATTGGTCAATATACTTTTGACGAAGGTTTTTTCCGTTAAATCTTCCTGTGAATCTGCCGCAACAAGTGCAAGCAGTCTTGGTAACATTTAATGACAACCCAGTAAGTGAACTAGCTTCATCTGCTGATCAAAATCTCGAGGTCACAAAAAATCACTATCGTGTCAGAAAAACCTTATGATACGAAAAAAGGTGGTGACAAAATCGCGCAATACTCATTCTCGTTTTCCGCACCTACAGGAACTTTACCAATGAAGGTATTCTCAAGACTAAGTTTTCACTAAGAAGATCCTCATCTCGACCTCGACGAAGGTAAACTCATACTAGTGTTGAGGTTCATTCAGTTACAGAAAAACCTCATGCATTCGAAGAAGAGTGACAAAACTGTGCAATACTCAATTTTATTTCCTGGACTTACAAGAAAAACAGAATAAGCAATTATCGTCAACGAAGCCTTTCACAAAGATGATCCTTATCTGGACCTCGACGAACAGAAAACTATCATCATTGTAGATACCACAATACCTGTGGCAAATATTAGATGAGGTGTATCGGTCCCTGTTGTTTCCCTAGCCACCAACGCACCGTCGATGCACCAGGAGACTATCCCGCCGGCACGCGTTAGTGGTGGCCGTTGCAGGCGGAAACAGCCGCCCGTTATTCATTACTGATGTGATAACAAAGGTTTGCTACCTCGTCGATACTGGCACAGAAGTCAGCGTCCTCCCTGCAACTTCATATGATCGCTAACACAAAGCTGCATTCGGTCGACAGGCAGCCGACGGGAAAAAAATAGCCACATGTGGCGTAAGTTGTGTTTACTTGAACCTAGGTTTGCGAACACCCATACACTGGATTTTCACCATCGCTGATGTGAATATACCTATTATAGGCATAGATTTACTGAGCCACTACAACTTGCTTGTAGACCCTAGTAAAAAGAGACCAATGGATAGTAACACAAATCTAAACGTTCGTGGAACCACTGCTACAGGTTATTTCTCAAGTCCTCTTTGTTTTAAACACTTAACTAACCCTCATTTTTAGTTATTACTGGGCAAGTATCTAGATCTGAATAAGGCGTCATCGAAATTATCATGTGTAACCAGCAATGTTACACATCACATCACGACTACAGGTCAACTTATATTCTCCAAAGTACGCCGACTAGCACTTGAAAAATTGACGATTGTCAAAAATGAATTTGATCATATGATGAACCTCGGGATAATCCGCCCATTAATACCCCATGGTCATCTCCATTACATATAGCCTCGAAGAAAGATAGCAATGATTGGTGTCCGGCCAGTGATTACCGATGTCTCAACGCCTAAAGCACACCTAATAGTTACCCGTTTCCACACATCCGCGATTCAACGGCCACCTTGAAGGGAATGACCGTATTATAAAGAATCGACCAACCAAATACCGATGCCTGAAAATAACATACCCAAAATCGCCATAGTAACCACATTACAATACTGAAGCGCCCGTCAACGTCGCGGCTGGCGCACCTGACTCAGCCATTGGCACAGCTCTGCAACAATGGATTGGCCAGTCTTGGCAACTGTTGGCATTCTTCTCAAGACGATTAATCGATACCAAATCGAGATACAGCATATTTGGACGTGGACTGTTAGCCATGTACTGTGCTGTACGACGCTTTCAACATTCCATCAAAGGCAGGGAATTTGCAATATTCACCGACAATAAACCACTGACGTTTTCCATGGGTTCATTTTCAGATAAGTACTCCCCACGAGGGTCGTGTCATCTAGACCACATTTCACAGTTCTCAACTGATATACAACATATATCTATGAGCTAACAATGTAGTTGCCGACGCCTTATCACGAATGCATTCCCTTAATCGTATTCATGGAATCTAGCCTGTTGAACTAACTCGTCTTCAAAATGAAGACAACAATCTCCATCACAAGTTATGCATAACAACGCTCAAACTTCAAACAAAGTCGATTATAAAAGGTAATAACACCTTAATTTGTGATTCTTCTACAGGCACAGCCTGTTCAGTCGTTCCCAAGAATTATCGACGAACCATCCCCGACACATTGCACTACCTAGAATTTCCTCTGGCCGAAGATAAGCAGGGTCATCAAAGAGTGGGCGCGTTCCTGTGTGGCCTACTAAAAGAACAAATTAATTCAGCATAATAAATGCCCTCTTGATACTTTTCTAAATCCTGACTCTCGATTTCACCACATGCACCTTGATCTGGTAGGACCTTCACTAGAATCAAACAGATTCTCTTATTTTCTGACATATATGGACCGATCCAAACGATGGCCAGAAGTGATTCTACTGAAAGACATCACTAATGGAACGATTGTTCGCGCTTTCGTCGAACGATGGATAGCGAATTTTGGTTGCTCATCCACAATAACGACAGACCGTGGACGGTAGTTTGAATCTGGATTGTTCCACTTTCTGACCAAACTCCCTGGATTTATGCCCCTCCGAACAACCTCCTACCACCCACAATGTAACGGTTTGGTAGAAAGATTCCATCACCAGCTGGTAGCATCACTTTCAGCCACAAATATCCTGCAGCGGACCGACACATTACCACTAGTCTTACTCGGAATTCATAGCACTGTTAAAAATGTTGAGTGCAGTGTTGCTGAATTAGTATTTGGACCGACTCTTCGACTACCAGGTGAGTCTGCAGAAATCGCCTCCACCTCAACAAACCTGGATCCCAATTATTACCTGAACCGGCTAACAAATTTTATGCGTCCAGGTGGGCCAGTCCAAACGCGACAACAATCGACAGACATTTTTATCCAACCAGCCTTAAAACAGAGTGCACACATTTTCGTACGTCGTGTTGCTCAACGCAGACCTCTCGACGCAACTCACGAGGAGCCGTACGAAGTCTTGAACTAAGAAGCAAAGTACCATAAAATCAACAAGAATGGCCACAAGGAGAATGTCAGCATTGACCGCCTCAAAACAGCCCACCTAGAAGACAAACCTCATAATGTCAAACTCGTAACAACACACTTAAAACTTGACATGAATGGGGGCGCAACGTCTCAAGTAATGACCAACAAGCAAGAGGAATCTTTGAAGAGCTTTTCAACGCTGAAAACTACGCGTTCTGGTAGAAATGTACGATTTCAAGAACACTTGAATGAACATTATATGTATCGATTTTTTCCTGGTTCCCCACTGCCTACGTATTCTAAAGATTTAAAAAAAAACAGAAAAAGAGTGAATAAAATATTTTTCACTTTAGGTTGTACATTTTACACAATTTGGCATACTAAAAACATATATATGTTTTAAAAACGTTTTGTTTATTGAATGTTGTCGACATTTCACAAGTTTTTGAAGCTTCACTGAGCAGCCAAAGGTTTTTGATATATTTACGAAATGTACATTTTTGAAATTTTTGCTTTTGGATTTCCACTCCTTTTAGAAACCAGCATAAAAATGCTGAAGAAAAAGACGTTCAGAAGCCGCAGAAAATCGCGAGCTATCGAAGGAACTCCT
Source organism: Schistosoma mekongi (assembly GCA_034768735.1). NCBI lineage: Eukaryota > Metazoa > Platyhelminthes > Trematoda > Strigeidida > Schistosomatidae > Schistosoma > Schistosoma mekongi. Next base: position 51,500,429 of record CM068305.1, on the reverse strand, counting down.
ACCAATATCTAACGCACTGGGTTTTGTCCTATGCTGGTACGTTATAGGATCTTCAAGAACCGGTTAGGGGGTTGAGCTGTAACGGCAAATAGTCCCCAAAATAAGTAGTTGAATAGGCTCCAGGCATTGATGCTGACCTTGTTTATTTTAACGAACACGACTAGTTGAAGGCGCTGGGTCACGCATCGCCTCTAGATCACGACAAGACAACGTGGAAAGCATCTCTCTCTAGTTAGCCAATCTAGACGTTGCTATCCCACTGACGCTCCACTTACGATCAAATATAACTTATCTTTCACCCTGATTGCCTTCTGATTTATCTCATTCGCACTTGTGAGCTCAATCCTTATAAGTTGCTCAAGTTATACGATTAACGTAACGGGTGAAAATCAGACTTATTAAATACGTAACACTTGTAAACTTTTCGGAAATATGACATGTTTAAATAAATTTGCTGGAGTTTGTTTTTAAAGCCATAGTTGCTTAGTTCGAAAATTAATGCCAGGAATTCAATACATCACAGGACGTACTTTCTGGATTTAATTTTTAACTATATCAAAGTTATTTGAAGACGGGTTTCGTTATCACGTGACAGAAAATACTACTTGTGCTTGCGATTTGAGATACCACCTCCAAACTAGCAAGCGAACGTATGACTAGTGACACAATAACAAGTAGAGGTATGCTTCTACTTTTAGGCTCAGACCGGCTACTAGGTAAAAAGCATAAAGCAGATACAAAATGGACGTCATTTTGGTTCAAAAGTGGCTCAAAATACTACAAATGAATTAAAAAAGTGATAGGTTTACCAAATTAATTCCTGGTTTAAAATGCTTTTTTGATGCACTTAGGATCCAAGACAAAGCCCCGGAATAAGGATAGGGAACTAACGTTAAGGCATTTAAGCTCAGTTCTTGTGCCGGAACTAAGTGACACGAGAGAATAGCAAATGGAGCGACTAGAGTTTTATTCCTGTGTACTTCTGTCATTTTGTCATATGCCTCCCTCCCTGACATGGTATTATCGTGGTTTAGAACCCTGATCACGCATTGGGAAGTTTAAGAAAGCCGTCAGATATTGCAATTGGTTTAAGGTCGTACTAATCATGTTATTACACTATGCTGCCTCAAATACACTGGTAATTAAGGAAATAAACAAATATATTCTGAAACAGTGTGGATTACATGCCAGTTTACAGACATGGTCGTGATAATATATGAGAAGTACCTAGAAGAGCACACATGCAATACAAGCATACATATAATGTGTACATTTGGAAGCAAGTTTCCGACACACAAGTTCCACGCACTTGGAGTTCAAATGGTAATAAAAATAACTGTTTAAAAATTATTATATGTAGCTCATGCTCCAAGATATGACCTTGCTGCAGTAACTGTCGAGTAGCTGGAAGATGGTGTGAAAAATAGTTCGCAGTAGCATATTAGCACTGTTTTTCGACGGCAAATGTACTTTTTGCAACTGGCATAAGTATTCAACGTTATGCTCAGTGCATTGTAACAGCGCTTACTAAAAAAAAGGTAAGTAAAAGGAAAATAAGCAGCAAAACGAAGAAGCATGTATCATTGATACCAAATAACTGTTTTAGTTTGATAACTAAGGTGTGTCGGTCCTGTTACCTGTGGCTATTATTTCTCAACCGGTCGGCTGACTCTGCAGATCACTGTATGAGATCTTAATGTGGTTAGCAGTGAAAAGCAAATAGAAAAATATGACGGGTTTATTCAAGTGGCATAGGAATCGTAGTGTGTAATGAAGAAAAACTACAGAATTCCTGGATGGGAATATAGTGTAGTAAGCATTTACACATGAGTAGACTTCGTTGTTATTTATTAGGTATCAACCTCATAGAAATCGTACACTTAAATGTTACTGAAATATTGTCATGGAAAGTATGTAGTGATAAGGTAAAAGTTAGAAGTTATATGGCATAATGTGGTCAAGCAGATGGCTGTTAAAATAATAAAACGATAGTCGTGCTGTAAGTAATAGAGGAATAGCAGACAGGCGAGTGGTTGGTATAAATGGAATGGAAAGGTAATTAGTAGGGGCACTAGATAAATTATATGGGTGAGTATGCAAGGAAAACAAACGAACCCGCATTGAACTGGAGATACTGTTTTCCCTAGGTAGAGCTCTATCATATTATCGTTGAATCAATGGATATATATTATGAGACACTAGAGAATAATTAGTCTACATGATTCGTCTGTATGAAATGGGACTGATTATATTTAACCTGATTAAGAATATACCTGTCAATATCAGAAGGAAAATAGAGTAAAGTTTAATTCCGGAGAAAAAATAAGTATTATTTCAATATGAGTGGTGGTCTATTTCCTTCGTATAATAGTTGTTACGGGTTTGCCTTTATAAGTAAAAATATTTTATTTCCTGACACCGGTAGTAAGGGATTTTTACAGGCGAGGTCAACAAAAACATATCAGACTATAACACGGTTGAACAAACTAATTATAAAGTGATAATAAAACGTATGGGTTTAATGTATATAGCTATGTATTCAGATATCCAGGTATGTAGACGACTAGAAATGGAAACGTTCATATACATCTGTGTATAGTAATTGGACGTAATTGAATTTGAAATTCCAAACTGTTTGGAGCAGTAATATTGCATACACACAGTGTAGCATTTCTGATGAATGACGTAACAGTTGATAAAGTTAGGTTGTTTAAAAGCTGGTTAACACTGACTGACAGATGCTACTTTTACAAAGTTGACCTCGTCCAAAGGTTTGGGAAGTGGTTTTGGGAGAATGAGGTCAGTTCTTGCACTATTCCTTGTGGAGTGTGAGTTTCTATCCAGTTCGGTTGCAAGTTATGTGTTTATAAATGATGGAATAATAGTCGTTCCAAATCGGCATTTATGTGGCGCCCAGTACCAGTAAAACCTCGGAACAACCTTGAGATATGGAAGAATAGCCGAATAGATTCAAGTCCTTACATCGACATTGTGATAGAGGATATAGATATTCAACGTTTAGCGTAGTATGATGCAACACGTAGGTACTAGAAATAAAGAAAACAAACAGCAGAACGGAACAACAGCATTATGACAACTATAGTTTGCTAAATATTTAAGCAATCAGTAAAGTATAATAGTTTAGATTGGTGAAGACTTTGGTGTTATAGTTCATTTGGAAGGAGTTAATTTATTATCTTTTATAGGCTGGCTATCGCAGAAGATTACAATAATGGTTTTGAGAGTGGATTTATTAGTAAGTGGAGGTATAGTGTGGAGTAGGTTTTGAGGGGTTGCAGTAGTTGCGAAGGGAACTTTATGGTTATCAAGTTGGTTAACAGTGTGACATTATATGTAATAAATTTTCATGTACGTGGGTAATCTTTTTCATTAATTTTGCCTTGTTAGGTATCAGCACCATAGTAGAAGTCTAGTTTTTTCTCTCAGTAGGATGTCCTGATAGATTGGTGGTGACAATTAGACTTTGTATGTATGAGTCCGAGTCCCATGAATTGGAGCATTTCAAGCATCACTACTGAGTACTTGTTGATGTCAGAACCGCAGTACTCGGCCGTAAACACAAAACAAGTTTCGTCGCACAGATAAGGGGATTTTAAAGTTATCTCCAACACCATCACGCCTGCTGACCAAAAAATCCACCCTGCCTCCTTCTCTTGGCACTTTTGGCGTACATACATATAGTGGTATATCAGATACATGTCATCCCAGGAACTGTTGGATAATTTCGCGTTTATATAAACAAGTCATACATTGAGCAGGCCGAATACGACGCATGTTGTGCTAGAGTTTGAATAAATCGACAATAATCGATCTAATCAAGTGATATCACTAAGCCAGTAATCTATGCAATCAATTCCCTTTGTGCAAACCTAACAAATATGTTATTAAGCTTTGTCTACTTGTGTTAAATTGCAAATCGTGTCGTGCATTATGGATGACTCGTTTCTGATAGACATCTTCTAACGTGTCTTGTTAAACGATGCCGTCTTTTGAAGCTTGGGTGAACAACGGAGTGACGAATATACGCGCGGTGTCGTTTTCCGAAATTTTAGCTATGGGACTCATCTAAGTCTACAGCCCGGTCGCCCCATTCAATGACTTCCCTACCCCCACAGATAGACTAAAATATGTAACTGGTGTATTTAAATATATATATACTCGGAGCAGTTACAGTGCATGGCAAGTGTAGTGCGTGATCTTGTTTATCACCAGTCGGTGTCCGTATACGCCCACCCCGCAACTACCAATTTCCAAGCAGGAATAAAGAATACAAAGTGAATGATCCAACCAGACAGCGTCATATTGCATTTATAACACTCGTTTATATATACTCAAAGTTAGACCACACATCAATCAATTAGAAATTTTACATTAATGCAAAGTGAAGGAGATTGTGTCAGTAAATAAGGGTAACCTGTACACAACTAATTAACTATAGTTCATAATAACTGACAAAATACAAACAGCAAATATACTAAGCGGAAGGACAGGGTAAGAGGGAGGTAACGATCATATAAATGAAATGTTTGCATCAATCTTAACTAAGGTAAACAAAATAGTCCTCTGGAACACAGTTTTGAATGTTCGTTACTCTGTTTCAATTTCCCGACATCATATTAACGGCCTGACTTTTTGCTGAACTTTGCAGATTTTACATATTGGACATTCTAACTTGGTAAGCTTGTTAATGGCGTGATGGAACTACTTAATTCTGATGGGCTACCTGGACCTGGGCTGCCTATTGAATTTATTCTACCCTAAATATAGCCTTACACAATCCTGCGTAACAATTTTTAAATTTAAACGGTTTTCATGGTTATTACTTTCACGTCAGTTCAAAGTGACATTTGGAGGATTACGAGAACTAAGGATATTTAATTATCTGAATACAAAGTAACTATGAGCAAATATCCACAGTTCATGTAACGAAGCATCCCATCTGGGTTCAACTATCGTAGACACAATCCAACATCCACACAGGTTTCTTCACAAATCCATTATAACACAATAACTGCGTAACTGATACCACTCTGTAACTACATTACGTGTTGAGGACTAGCTTCCAGTGTTTCGTAGACGTTTCAAATTTATGAGTACTCTGTCACTTTTTGTAAGCTAGATAATTTGAAGTGACACTTTGGTTTTTGTGGTCATATCTAAACACAACTTATATAGAGTATGAATTCAGGCTATCTCCAGTCAATCTTCGTACAGATATCCATCGTCATTCCTTCAGACTAGTCATTTGTAACTTTCTTTAGGATCATTTTTGTTCCTTTTCACCTTATTCACGTATCCCTCAATATAGTAGTGAAGAAAGATACGGATTGATGCTCAACAAACCTTGAACACTGTACTAACCGTAAGTATGCTAATAGGACACCAGCCACAGTTACAAATGCGCCAGTTTGTTTGATCAAGTATAATGAGAAGGCAAAATTGTTGCAGTTGCTTATTCTGACAGACAGACAAACAAACAAACATAGATGTGTGGAAGTTTTCGCAAAGAAGTACCGGATTATGAATAAGAATTGACATACAGTGAGTCATTCAATTGACGTTTTCAGTTTTTACACGTCTGTCGAAAATACATATAGAATAAACAAGTACAAACTGTGAGTTCATTACATTTTCATAACTTTTTGGATCCACGTACTTGCCCACAATACTTAGCTTTCGAAGATTTCATTGGACTATCCGACATGGTTCCAAGCACGCTCCACAGATTTGGGGATTGAACATTGTCGTTACTTATTTGCAATGGAAAATTCTTCATTGATCTTTCTCCGACAAGTCGACGGCCATATGTGTCTAGATTTATTTTTAACGTTTTTATGTTTAACAACATATTCAATAATTTCAGCTACCCTACGTTAATTTTTCAGGCAACTCTTTATAATTATAACGTAACTGACTCCGAAGATTGCACTATAAGTCTTAACTTGTATTACTTTTGTGCCTTTCATCGTGGTGCGTTATATAACACGTTAGTGGATGTATAATTCTTATAAAATGAAAATGTTTATAAAAATTACATCTTATTATAGAATATTTTTCATATAACTGAACGGATAAATGATCGAGAACACTGGTTACATAAATCACAGTGGACAATAGCAGACATCATCTGATGGACTTACTTTCGGATATTTGAAGGTGAAGTTATGGACACCAGGATTAAACATAATACGATAAGTTTATTTGCATACCATATTAAAAAGGGATAAAGCATATGTAATATTCCTCGTCATGTGCATCTAATCTGCACTATCGGTACTTTAAACAACCCTTCCCTAATCTTTAGTATCCTTGACTGTTTGACAGCTACATCTAACTACCGAGTATTAAGGTATATTATGGTTTCACGAAAGATATTTACAGAAATCGGGTGACTTGGAGTTTACCAAACAAATGAGGTATGTAGTATTTAGCAAAAGAAAATAAGGACCGGCTCTAGGGTCACCTCATAAGAACCGTGTCATGAAAGGTGCCACAAGATACGGTCACAGATAGGTCATTGCTTGCAGTCATTGTAAAAGAAAAGTTTTATTTTATTACAGCTCCAGCTTAACTCCTCCTAGGTTAAAACAGTATAAAATTATTAATAACTGGTAGTGCCTAAGTCTTTTAAGTTCACCTTAACACCTTGTTTAACTTTCCTAAAATGAAGACTGTGATTGATTAGCAAATATTCTTGGCATAATTTGCATAGGTAATAAAACCGGAGGTATTTTTACACAGTTGGCACGCTTTTGCTACTGCTAAAAGCCCGTAAACATGAAAGCGATACAAGCCGTATTAGTTGGCTAATGACATCTAAACTTTCGTCACACTGTTTCTTCCTTCTGTCTGTACAATTACCCGCTCCATTCTGGGTATCAGGAGTGGTAGATTAACTAGATGGCACAATAGATAAACCGACATGAAGGGATAGTTCATTTCCTTCGAAAGCATTTTACGTGATAACTGCTTGCTCTCTTTCTAAGGTTCTCACCTAACCATGATAACAGCTCCAATAAAATTTAAACCTAACGATACTATTTTATCAACGTAAATTTCCATCACTAAGTGATCTTAACACTAGGTAATCACATAAAGAACCAGATATAGTTAAAGCAAAAAGAAGAATCGCCAATATAACTTTCAAATCGCCGATTTTAAGATACACTTATGAATATAGTCTAAATTGAAGCTTTATTTTTGTTTTACCATGTCATTTTTATGAACTTAACAAACGTTTGGTTTTTCAATCCGCATTTCTTTACATGTTAATTTATGATGATTGGAATATATTAAATTTCATTATCGCTTCTTTGCTTCAATCCGCAACAAAAAAACACATATATCGTCATGTTGGATACTCAACAAAAGAGACTGTATCCATCTGAATACAATACAGAGGGTAAGCATGTTTCCGGTTTTAATATGAATGCATGAAGTCTCAGAATATTGGATTATTTTGCGTTATAAGTAATATATAATTAAAAAGCGTGAAATTAAATATTTTCGTAAAAACCGTATAGCAATAAATTTGCAACTACATTTCACCACTAAGTCTACTATCGCTTGTTTTCTTAGAACGTTATTTACACATCATTTGTATACTGTAAGTTATCATTTACTTATTTTAGGAGGTAGTTGTACTTTACAAAGCTTTGGTCTATTCATACTTTTTAACGGCGGTTAATGCAGAACGTAACTTGCCAATTTAGTCGTAATGATATTCTATTCTGCACTTTCTCCTAAACCATCAGAGTGTTTTATAAAGTAGGAGGAGAAAATAATGTACTCTATTTATCACTTTGTCTTAAAAAACAATGTCGCAGATTGTTGTCATAATGGCACAAAGTAATTAATGTCACGACTATTTCGTGGTAAGTATTTCAGCGTAAAATATTTATTTTAAGATGAATTATACCGAAATGCTTTAGGATACTTTAGCCAACGATTGTTTATTATACACTTCATCTTATCAACATGCAACCAAAATCTGTTTGCTTTGTTTAAGGATGTTATTAAAAGATGTTAGAACTAGTATAGCTTGTACGTAGTATGCTTTATGTCTAACATGAACGTGAATGTGTCGTTACTTACTACCCAGAGTATTATTTTTTCATGGCTAACTGTTAAAGACAGTGTTACTATGTTAAGTATGTGGGAATAATTCGCGGCACTGCGCTAGCCAACCATAGATACATTTTAGCAGAGTACTGTTTTGTCCAAAAATACGTGGGCAGGCTAATCTCAAGCTACCATTTATAATACATTTAGGTTGGTAAACATGCAATACACTAAATACGCACGCCATACAAAACCATTACACTCTCAAATTAAGGTGGCACTTTGTTAAAGAAACAAGTATAAAACTTGTTAAGTACCAACAACAATATTAGTAATTGTCTCTTATATTAGTCTCTTCAAATTAGAATTCAGTGGTGTAGTTTAAAACGGAATTGTTTTTAAACGTGATAATTTGTGCAAATTATAGCAAATGACTGTTATGATGAAAAATCTATCATCCGTCATTATGCATGATGATTTGTTAGTATTTATCACTACCTGTAGAAAATAGTTCAGTTTGCATTCATTTCATCACAGATTTACGGTTTAATCCTCATCTACAGTCTTTCTTTATGGCCAATTAGATTATTTGTTACGTTTAGTTATCGGCAAAACAGCATTTTTAAAGCCTTTAACAGATATTCTATTTAATTTGCGAATGCGTTATCATATCACTCAAGATAAATAAAAACACAATCTCGTTTTACGTAATACTAGCAGAAGAATCATCTTGCCTCAGAATTTTAGATTTTAGTTGTTAATTAATATTGTTGATTAGTCTAAACAGAAGCGGGTTTTAGAGTTAGTTATATATCGTAACGCTCTTTGTTTAGCGACCCAGTAACATACTTTACAGTTCTTTAAATAATGAATATATGTGAAAATGACTTTTTTTTCCGCACTTACCGAACAACTGTCTACCATTTATGGGCCAACACAGTATGATTTGTTCTAAACCTAAAACTCATTTGAAAAGCTCGTCGACGATATACGGTGATCCATCTACTGAAGTTTAAATATTGGCATATAGAAAGTGTCGGATTTGATGTATTTATCAACAATGACAGTAAATGAGGTAGTATAAATATACCAGGAACTTACTAAAGTTAAAAATATAAACCAGCAAAGGCCAATTTAATGGTTTAAAGGCTAAACACCCGTTGTGAAGCCTAACTATCTTAAATTTGATGCCTTAGAAGGTCACGGATCATTAACATCTTAGTCCTCCATGCTATGACGAAATAACTGTTTAGTACCCTCTAGTCTGTATTATTTATCTAATGAGGGTTATTTTTTAAAAAATAGTTTAACTAGTTAAACGAGTAAGCTTGGCCTTGTATGTAAGGCCTTATAGTTCGAAACTAGTGCCGAATACAAGGTTAGTAATTTAAGCACCACTGATTACAATTCTTTTCTAATCCAAATATTTTTCTTTTACCCATTTCACCATCAATATTTTAGTCGTAATCAATATCCATGCAGACTGTTTTCTGCCATTTGAATAATCATAATACAATTAAGCTTGAATTTGATGCATTTTAAAAATATATTGTATGCATTTATAAATTTATCTTTGTCAGAAAGCGCAAATAATTTTAAAATAAATTAACGTTAAATAAAGGTCTTTCTTTAGATTAAAATTTTTAAAAAATCCTGTACAAACTTCAAGTTGTTCTGAGATTTGTACTGTATTTATTTATAAAAGAGAGACATTTATTATGTATAAAATTGTTAAGTAACTTTTTGTTAAAAAGTGCGTTTTTGTAAGATTATGTCATATTATTTTTGTGAGATTCATGCTCAGAGTCGGTGGTTGTTATATGTAGTTTTAAATAAGCCTGAGAATTTGATTGTGAATGTATATATTTACATATATATATGACTGTAGTGTTCCGGTGTATTGTTGAGGTAGTTAAATATATTGAGAGTGTCTAATTTCTAGCCCGAATGGACTGTCATTATATTTAAGTTAAGTAACAAAATGGTGGATATCGAAAGCCCGTGTATATTTGTGTAGTTTTGTAATCTATTAGGAATGCAAACTATAACTATTATTGTTTCATAAAAGAGATTAAAACGATAGATTATTGCATGCTAACCAATATCAACAATTAAGTAACAAGTTTCTGATAGGTTTAGTCAGAATAACTGAATTTCTTACATTGTTAGTTGATACATTCTTTACAGTGGTAGGTATTGTATGATTCTCTTAGTTAGTTAGTGATAACTGATCTTGTGATAATAAACAGTGACTTTTGGTTATCGAACAGCTCTATGATCTTTATGTAGTCAGGTGATATAATGACTTCCAGATGATGACCGAATTATCCTGATATTTCTTAGTCCATGGCTGCCATTTTAGACTGTAATTCATACATATTATCAAACCCAATGCTAAACTACAGAACTGAGGCATAAATGATATAAGACTGAGTAATAAATAGATAATTAAATAATAGTTATTTTCGAGCGATAAATACTAAATCAACATTTAATGACTTAAACTAAAGCTCAAGTTTATTCAAAAGTGAAAATAACGTAAACAAATATTTGACAAGTACATATTCATAATGTATAAAGTAATTGACCGGCCAGTGGTTTTAAAGGTTCCGTCTTTCTTATTTACTTGTTCTTTGTAGTAACATTTACTTCAACTTGAAGTTCGTTTGTCTTCAATTATTTTTCATGACAAACTGATATTAATTGAGGTAGAGCATGGTTTAAACATTATATTTTACTGAGCACTACTTCATTGTATTGTGTATTTATGAAACAGGATAAGAAGAGTACAACCATTTGAGTTATTTTGGGTCAAAATAATGTTAAATATTTGCTATTTTTGGTATGGTTTAAAAGTAGTATTGTCACAGTAAAGCAAAATAACGAAGAATTTTGCTATTAACACACAAATAAGGAACAAAATATGGAAAAGTATCAATTAATCGTGCCTAAAACTGCTTATGAAATTATGTTTCTCAAGGCATTGTAAAGTATTTTGTAATTCAGTTTTAATTGTTAAACATTGCACATACATTGTATTCGAAATTATATACAAACGATGGTAACTAATGTAGGGGTTCAAGGAATATAAGTCTAGGTTTGATTACGTATTTCACAAAAATTAACAACAATGTCCCAAACAATCTTTTTGTTCCGTTTGCTACTGGACTACTAAACGTACCACAACTTGTGTTGGTTCTTCCACTGAAGATCGGAGATAGGTACCATTCTGACCAGACATCATGGGTTGATCTATAAGTGATTACAGTAGAAAATCATTGACATGGTTTATTTATCATACATAGCCTCTCTGCTAAAATAAGTCCATCAAGATTACTAAGATAAACGAGAGCCCTTGTAACTAAGTTACTATTTAGTTCAAGTGTTTTGTCTGAAAACGGTTCAGCTAAAAGGAAATGTGATTTTTGGATTTTATATTTTGGTTAGTTTACTTTTTCTAAGGTGAGTGGTTTAGTTGCTAAGCTTTTACTATCATTCAGAATGTCTTCATTTACAAACTCTTAATACACGTTAGTGTTTATGTAGTCCAAAAATTTTCCATGCCACCTGAAGATTTCCTTATATAAAGTTATAAATATTCTCATTTAATTGTAGATTTGTTGTTATTACTGTATCTTTGTACCGGTTATATGTGCTATCTTCAAATTATGTGCAGCAGTTAGGCAATTATTGTGCATAAAATGAAGACTTAAATAGAAGTCTAAGCAGCCGCTTCTTTAATTGTCCTACTTTAAGATATCTAGTAAGTTAAAGAAAAGTGAGCGGACATTTCCCAGTGATGTAGCTATTGCATTTTGGTGTAAAACCACAGAGATATAGGTAAGATTTTTTTCAAGACAATTACAATTTTGGGTTGAATTACTTTGCGGAAATATTTAATTTGTTATTTGTGTTTGTCACAGACTGATATCCTTTGGGCATCAATAAAATCTGAGAACACCAAAAACGATTATTCGTCTTGGCTTGGGACGCCTCAAGGGTACTTACTGTTGAGCTCACTAAAGAAGTGAACTTTTAATTTTCAAGTCTAACGGTGGAAACATAAACGTCATTACCACTGGACCAGTCTGTGTCCAAAGGTAAAATTTTTATTCCAGTTAATTTGTGATGTAGTGCGACGATCATTTAATCACACTGATGGTAAATATTTCATTTCCCATATGTCTCAACGCCACTACTTACGACTTTTAGTCAATAATATGGTTATCATTATAATTTCGATGACGTGGTTTAATGAAAACTTGCTTCTGATTAATTTTTAGTGTGCACATAAGCTCAGTAGCAACCAAATTCAAGGTGTTCATGAAATTCTATTGACGAATAGTGACTAATGGGTTCAAGTTATTTCTGTAGTCATACAGTTGTCACTAACAGCTTTCTGTACCACAAGCTATTCGACACCGGAATCCTACGATTGGAATGTATCATTCGAGGTGTTAGTTTTGAATTATTTGTTGATAAACTACAGTGAGCTCATCAACTATTCAATACTTCATTCTGTCATGATTATACTCATATGTATAATTGGTCATAGTTGTTTTGGAAACAATATTCTTTAATCAGTCTACTTTTAAACAGTTAGTTTCCTGGTTCCCTTGGTTACCAAATAGATCTTAATGATTTACTTTTGCAATTTTGTCTGCCTGAAAAGCTGTTTACTCTGTAGAAAAATATGTATACTTATATTCTATGGATTGGTGATTGTAGAAATTATCACGTATATGTCGGGCGTTATTGCTTTTATCTTGTGTTTGCCAATACAGTCAAACACTTTGTTACTGGAAATATTAGTAACTTAGCCATACAATTGAGATGTATCATATGCACATATGTACTTATAAAACCATCTTTTTAACCTCTCAAGAACATTAATCCATTTTAACTTAAGAGTAACCGTTTGTTTCCCAGTATATTTTAGTTTTGATAAATTTTCATGATAAGTTAATTTGTTTTATCTTAATCTAAATTTGATATTTCTTCTACTGTTAGTTCAATGATCAATCGTTAAAAAACTATACATATAATAAACATGATTTCGTCTATTTTGTTTTATACAATACAGCCAAACTCACAATAATAATAAAATAATCGCTTAATATATTTTCAATGAATAGTGACATTTCTATTACGTAACATACAATAGCACTTGATCATGATGCATACAATAAGTGTTAGTATAACGTTACATTGAATTTCTACTGGACATTTAAAACTAAAATATTCTAAAAAAGCTAGTAAATTAAAGAAAAATTAAGATCATTTTGTCATAAATTGAATATTTAGTGAATATTCAATACTTTTTTGAATAATATTTAAACTGTATGTGGGATAAGTTGACTGTGCTTCATGTAGAATGATTAATATTTGAAGTGACAGTCAGTTGTGAACAACATAGAGCCTAACACACATGTTTATCGGTCCAAGTTGTTCCATTACAACAAGATAAATGCTAAAGCAATAGAAATAATAGTAATAAGAGTGGTAATGACAAAGATGAAACATAGGGAATATAATTCATGAAGAATTAGTTCGTTTAGTCAAAGATATAAAATAGTTTTAGAACTCAAAATATAAGAAAAGACAAAGTGAATGTACTTGCATAACTTCCACCGATTTTGAGCCATGTTACTTAACCTCTTTAGTGATTGATTACGATAATCTCATTAATTTCAAATATGTAGTCTGCATATATCGGCTTGACTGAACTGACAGTCGACGAATTCACAAACTGATGCCACATTTTAATTTGGCCATACTCATCATTGTTGTATTCTACTTCCACACGAGTAATCATGGTCCGTGGAAGTGGAAGGTGGTTAGACATATGCAATAAACTTTTCAAACCTCTCAGTCGATGAAGATCTACAATCTTATCAACTAGTTAATCATTTCTCATTAGTACCCTGTAACTTATCCTAGAACTGTCTACATGATGATCCTAAAAAAGGACAAAAATTCAGAGATTTACGTCATGAAACACTCATAACTTATCCAGCTTAAGGGCACTTTACCTAACACTATCTGAAAGTACTGAATATAATTCTATATAACAATTTAAATCATACAAATTTTAATTATGTTACAACATACGAAAGGCTTCAAGAGCTTTATTTCCAAAAAATTAATGTCTGTTTATTCGATTGAATACGTTACAGATTGATCTTGGCAATGTACCATTGAAAACTAGGGAGCAATAGATAGTTGTTTCTTTCTAGTGTGCAACTCCATAGCTGTATGGACTCATGATTCGGCCTTAATGGCTTTAGACTGGCGAACACCCCACCCTCTGAATCTCTGTTTTATTCACCACTATGCACCACTATTTATTCATTGTATGCTAAATGAATTATAAGCTCAGATTATTTAAAATTTTCAATTTAACAAAATGAGAATTATGTATATTCTTTAATTTTCAATACTGATATCATTCATTTATTTAACATTGAATCTAAATTAGAAAAATTGCATATATTAAGGATTAGTTGAACTATATTATCTACATTATTAGTTATATCAGACAAGCTAATTATAATATAACACATAAAGCGAATGTTAGAAAAAAACCGAACTATGAAACTGTAAAAGTAAAAATCAAGTTATCCACAACATTTTCATTATTCAATAAAATTGTTGTTCTAGGAATCTTTGATCACTTTTCTGTTTATTTAATCGATGAAGACCTTCTTATCAGAATGTTATTTACATTAAATGTTTCATTTCAGTGTACGACTTTTACTATTCTATGATTTTCACTGAAACTGTTAGGATGCTCTACAGAAACATGTTGATAAAAGATAGTTGTGGATAACTTCATATGTTTAAAATGAAATCTTCAATGAGAATTACTCAAGTATTAAATGAACAGAAGACGCGACCCATGATAAGAAGTTATTCGGATAATAATTAAAGCCTAAACAAACATGAAATTAATCACTACTTTATGACCAATAATAGTATCCTAACCCTACATGAGGTAGTGATAAGAATGTCTCATCAGTAACAAATTAAGACATGAAACTGGATGTTTTAGGTTTGAATGCTATAAGTTCATTAAATTTTTAGAGCTATCAGTTACCACTTACTGATGTGTGCAGAC
>CM068305.1:51425230-51480230 GCA_034768735.1 Schistosoma mekongi | reverse complement strand
TATCAATTTACACACCTTAAGAATTGAGGTTCTAATATTAAGCTTCCTATAAATCTAGTGTATGTCACGTTAGTTTTTTGAATTGTCGTGATACCTTTTATACTGTCAAATAACAACAAAGTGACGTTAATTCGATGTCATTATATATCATACCTATCTTAAAAAGGACTTTCTGTAAAATGGACGGAAACTATCACAACACTAATCCAGTACTGTCAATTATACGTTGTTGAAATACACAGGAACTGTCTGTTAATCGGTTGTGAACTACTTCTTGTAAGACCACCTGATGTATGATATTAGATACTGAATGCTATTTAAGTGACACTATAGTATATTTCATCAAGTGACGAAACCAGTGCATTGCCACCCTTTTTTCGACTAATATGTAAGAGTGTAATACTAATGTGAAATTTTTGCTAAAGTATTTTTTCATTTCAAGAGTTTAGAGTTGTCTACAAATTGTCTTCTGTGAATATCTCAGTACAGTAGATATGTTAAATAAAATGCACAAAAATGAAATATTTAATACGAATCGCATTCGAATACAGAGTACTCATTTGTTCAATGAATATAAGAATGGCTGAAAAAGTTTAACACCTTGTACTTATCCATAAGTGTATAAGTTTTAGAATACCAAGTACGTGTACGAATGGTTTTCTGTTACTGTTGTCATCAAACTAAAAATTAGTAGAAATAGAAATTTGATTAGGATAGAATCTATAAACTTACTATTGAGTTGAGATAATTCACACATCAACGCAAATATATAACTACTGGTATTCAAAGTCTTATAAATACCAGCAAGATAGAAGCATAATATCTCTTACATGAAGTAATTCCAATAGTTTCTAAGCACAGCAGTTAATTCGAAACCAATTTTGTTAGTAAAATACTTCCCCGGTAGAACTTTGATTTATCCACATCATTTTACATAACTGAGTAGTGCTATTCACTGTCATTCACAGTGAAAGTATATTTCAGTGTCGAGTGAATAAAGGGTTAAATGGTAGTGGAGGAGATACATGCTATCCTTATCTTGAGTCTTAAAAGTATTATACACATTTTATTCAAGCAATTGATTCTTTGCTCTCAGGGCCTAATCCCTCTTACTGAGAATAATATTACGAATTTGACTATTTTGGCAATGATTTCAATAATCTCACCATCATGAACTGATGTAGTGTGGTGACCTGAACCAAAAGATATTTGTACTTGTGACTCACTAACCTATTACACAAACCTGTATGTGATAGATGCATGATGTCGATTAAACAATATGAGGTGGAAAATATAAAAACGAATATTACCTTCTGAACGAAATGAAATCAAATGCATATCTATTGACGTTTGTCTTGAAGTTGTGGACGTGGAAATTTGTCAGTATAAAACATACTATATATTTGCTTCTAATGATCCACTAATGATAGTATTCAACTGTTTCACAGGCAAATATCCTTGATATCTGCAAACCTCTGTGGAACATAACTAATCGATCTAGTATTTATTTATACCTCAGCTTAGTCAGAGATTTGGCTTAATGATTAAGCCACTCGCTTTTCAACTCAAGTCGAAAGTTATGGTTTTGTGCCACCTATTTTAATCTAAGAAACTAGAAAGTCTCAGTAGGGCTAAGTTAAATATGTAAACTTGTAGTGGTAAATGACTTCAATTTAGACTTTAAGATAATACAATCCAACCTATAGGTGATGTTGTTTCACTCTCAAACAGTAGATAATAATCTCTTTGATTTCCAACACGTTGATAATGGATTAAATATCTATAAGTTGCCAACAACATGAATATAATAACTGATTTTCAAAAGTTGGTCAGCATACTTTTGTTTCTTACTATGAAATACCATTAACAACATACCTTTCTATGTTACTTAAGTAGGATGACACAATATATACTACATGTTTATTCTATTGCAAAGTTTGCTCCATCCACTCCCCGCTAAAATAAATCACAAAACAAAATCATCGTATACAGAAAAATGTAATTAAATAAATGTCATGTGAGCTAGAAATATAACACTATTCATTACATTCATATAAAAATACATTTATTTTGTCAAATTCTATTATGTATGAAATTCTTTCAATTTCATAGAAATGTCAACTATTAAAATGTTGGATGCTTATTTCTAATTGATCAATAAATATTTAAGATAAGGAAACAGGAACACTATTATCCCATTGTACAAATGAAAAAAACTAGCATTTACTATTTCTTAGTGTTAGATATTCCATATAAGTAAGCTATTTATTAACTGATAGTTCTAAAAGTTTAACAAGCTTATTGTTGCCATTAATATTACATAATTTGGAGTTCATTAGATTGATTTAAAGTCAGTGGGCAGATATAGATTTCTGATGTACAGTATGGGGAATACTATCAAGATTAGAGTTCAGTCATTGGAATGTGCTAATTAATTTCTCACCAGTGGCATTAGGTAAACGACGAGTAGGCTGAAGGTTAAAATATAAATCTTTAGTTGTAGGCTAATTGACTTTTGGGAGATCTGGTGTGATGTCCGATTCTATTCTGTATTCTATCTTTACAAAATAAAGATATATTGTTGTATCTCCGTGTAGAATTTACATTCATTTAACGTGAAGTTCTACATTGTTGCAAACAAACGGTTTAATACTCTTTGATTTTCATTTGTTCTTTTCAATTGATATTACGTTGTTGTTAAAATTTTGTCTCATATACATGAAGTGTACAGACAACTATTGTGTTTCATTTGTTGATGATGATATCGATGGAATCAAGTTTGTGGTAACTAAACATTATTCAAAACGGAGCTTTATTCTTTTTTATTATGATCAGAGATTCTCAAAGTAAACTTTTTAAACAGTAATAATATGGAATTTATGTCGACAGTGTACTATTTGGTACTAGTTCAAAATAATTTGTGTCAACAGTATATAACTTTTTGTTTAAAGTGGACCGTATCTGGTGGAGATACTGACGATTTCTCATTTTACCGGTTAGCAGCATTACTCAGAAACCATACACTTAATTCATAAGTTTTTAATCATATTTATGATACAATAGTTCATATAATTGAATTGATAGGATATTCTGACTTATATAGAAAATCTGGAGCCTTTAGTCAGCTTACGTTTAGTTTTTGATAATTAATGATTTACGTATAACTTGTGGCCTGAAAGGAGATCCATTTTAACAAATGAGTCTACAGTTTGAAAGCTAACGGTATAGATCTTCATAAAAAACTTATTTATTTGTAATTACATTCATGAGGGAAGTCGTCATTACAGAAATATATTCGTGTATCGATCAACGTTTAAACTATGACAGAATGTTTACTCGTCAACATATCGTCCCTATCAAAAACTTTGTTTACTACTACAGTAACATGACTTTTAAGGACTCTTGAAAGATTATATCACTCATTATGTAATACTGTTTAACTGTGAGAGTTCCTTTATTGATCATAAGTGAAGGCATATAGACATTTATACTACTACTTGCCAAATAATTACGATGCTTTTGTTGTCATTCTTGACATTTTCATGGCCTTTTTCATTTAGTAATGAGATGATGAGATTTGAATCAGCTTAATCTTGTGATCGCTTTTATATATCATGTCACAAATAAGCAAATAAATCACTACGTTAGAAGTCACCACAATTAATTTAAAGACTTCTGGAATCAAAATGTTTCGCAATCCAACGGAATCACTTTATCTAAATTTATCCGGATCGAAACACGATAACAAATCAAGGCAAATAACTACAAAATGAATTACAGTGACTGTGATAAATATTACTCAAGCAAAGTTGGAAGCATCTTTTATCTACGCAACAACTGGCATAAACTATCACTGAAACAACATAAAATGTTATCACTCATATCAATGATGGTAGAGATTATTTCGAATTAGAAAAACCTGAAATTCTAGTTTAGAGAAAATGCAAAAAATACTGCAGAATTTCTAGAGCAGTGGTATGACAAAACATCTCTAAACAACCAGTTATAGAAAGTGATCGCTAGAATAGTATGATTTAATGATTGCTAAATAATTAAATAGTTTAGTTCTATGATAAAGTATGTACAGTTGATATTTTCTCGGATGATGAAGTAGACTTCACAATTAAACCATTACGTTTGAGTAACACAATCTTTTTTTTTTAAATCAATTAAACTTAAACCAGGATCTGTTCATGATAAATAAATGTAATAAGATGAAAACCACATTCTACGAAATCCCATCAACATGAATACTACTAGCTTACCAGTGACTAATTTAAGATGTTCCTAAAGTTCTAATAAGAAGTTGTCACTATTTGTGGTTATACATATACGGAGCGAGACATTTATCACTAGCGGTATTGTTTACTTGTCATTCTATATTACAAACTGGTTGAAGTGAAAATCCTATTACTGGACACCAGCGAAATAGTAGTAATGTTTGAGCGTTTACCAAGGAGATAAATGAAACCGTTGATTTGTTCTTAGGGTAGTGTATTCGGTGTGCACTACTGAGACGTCCTATACTAGAATTAAAAAAATTGTGTAGTGTTTTCTAGATTTATTTGGTATCAATTTTTATCGATCTGTAGTGTAGACATAAAACAAAATGATTTTTTTTTCATTTTTAATGTTTTGAAAGATTTAATCAGACTAGTTGAATTTTGGAAAATATTTTACAAAGTTAATCAGTTAATTAAAACAATTAATTGCGTACTAGTAGAACATGTAAATGTAATTAGGATGAACTCATATCTTCCCGTTGATTTTTTATGAACTGAAGCTGGTCATTCTCTGTTACTATATGGACATCCTGAGCAAATCACCTCGATATGAAAATAAATCACAAGTATTATGTGGGTTAGATTGTTACTAGCGAGCAAAATCCAAGACACAAATTTCGTCCTATTTGTGACTCATCAGCAGCAGAGGCTGATCAGCTTCAGTTTATAACAAATCAGCGGGAAGATACAAGCTTATCTTAATTACATATGCGCTAGTTACACAAATGTGACTGTCCGGACTCAGTAGCCTGGTGTTAAACGCGGTGGTGTTTGGCAAGAGGTGGACTAAGTTCGGATCTCAGTGTGAATATCAACATTGTGATAAAGGTATATCTGGCCAACGAGTCCCAAATAGGACAAAACGCGCGTCCTGGATTCCACTCGCCAGTCACAATCTAACCTAAGTGTAAATGTATCCTTAAATTACGAAATAAGATACCTCTAAATGAATGATTTGGTTCTACTTTTAGATGAAGACGAGCATTTCTATTACTTTAAAGTTATGTGGGTTTACAATTATGAAGTAGAAAAAGATCCGTTATGTTAGGCCAATGATAAGCCAATTTATTCTTTAAAGAGGCAACTTATACGAAGTCGCAAAACGTCAATAATTTCAAGTTCCCTTCATTGGAATATTGGAAATAAATTCTACAACTGAGTAGAGGTTGGAATACTACAAATATTTACTACTGTTCAAACTGTTTCACTCCAAACAATCAACATATAACTTAGAAAATGCGTCCAAGAAATATAAGAAAAATAAGAAATCTAGATCAAGAGAGTCTTGAAGTGTTCAGTTATCCAGAATGCAAGATCTGGTATGAATGTGTTATCAACTTAGTTCTACAATTCTTCATTCTAACACGGCGAAACTTTATGAACGAAATGAAAAGTAAAGAATGATGAAGACTGAAATATAATTAAATTTCAACAAATGGAATAAACGCTACAACTAGTTCCAAATTATTACAGTTAGCATTTTTAACTACAGTTTCTGATTATCATGTTAACCATGAACATAAAGTTTGCATATCGCAATATAACTCTGTCAAGCTATTAGTTGCTTTATGAAGTGATACAATATCTTGGTTTAGCTTCCTTCAGAAAGATGACCAATGAAAGTAATCAGCATCAAATCATCACAGGTGATTAATAATTTCACTTTTCTTGTAAAAATTAGTAATTAATAATTATATATGCTCCTTCCATTGGTCTTGTTGATTTCACCTCGACGTAATGACGTATTAGGACAACTTAAACTAATTTACATTTATTCGACAATACAATGGCAGTGTTTATTCGATTATGGAGTTTCACAAGAACTCTTTATTTACCAATTATATTCTATCATTTGTTATTTCTAATATTTAAATAATGTTTCATTTTAGACTCCTTTAAATGTAGGCAATTAATACAGAGAGATTTTCACCAATGATATTAATTTCACAATTAGTGATCGGATTTCTTGAACATAACGCCTCAGTCCAATTTAGTGATCAAATTTAGGATTTATAATTTATGCCACTATCAAGATCGATACAATCGGGTTATTAATTCATCATCTGCTTATTGAATAGTCAGTGTCGGGTAGTTTGTGATGCTGCATAATCCACTTTCAATAAGATTAGTGAGTTACTACTGCTCTGGTCTCAACTAGGTAGGTTTGACAAACTCAGTCAACAATGAAAATTACTTTCTGATTAGGGAGCACCTGTAATATAAACCTCTTGAGGAAATTTTTTAGGTATCTTTCTATATAATTATATGCTTATATTGTATTATTTATTTCATTGTAACAAAATAATTGTGTATTTGTCTTGTTTCTATTACCCAACTTTCTACAGATATTAAATGTCTTCAAACTCAAGTCAGAGTGTTTAAACGTTGGGTGAACGTATTATTGAAACAGGTAATTGATTGATGCATACGTATTAAAAATATACTTTAATGCTAGGATCAAGTTTGTTTTGTGTCTCGTCATTGTCGTTTATTAATATGTTTGAATAGTGTAACAATATTCATAACTTGTCATTATATGATTAATTTCAAGTTTGGTTGGGATTTAAATTAGCTAACGTTTTAAGTATTTATGTGGGGATATAACAACATTTAGTCTTATATCACCTGTTCAAACTGTTTCACTCCAAACAATCAACATATAACTTAGAAAATGCGTCCAAGAAATATAAGAAAAATAAGAAATCTAGATCAAGAGAGTCTTGAAGTGTTCAGTTATCCAGAATGCAAGATCTGGTATGAATGTGTTATCAACTTAGTTCTACAATTCTTCATTCTAACACGGCGAAACTTTATGAACGAAATGAAAAGTAAAGAATGATGAAGACTGAAATATAATTAAATTTCAACAAATGGAATAAACGCTACAACTAGTTCCAAATTATTACAGTTAGCATTTTTAACTACAGTTTCTGATTATCATGTTAACCATGAACATAAAGTTTGCATATCGCAATATAACTCTGTCAAGCTATTAGTTGCTTTATGAAGTGATACAATATCTTGGTTTAGCTTCCTTCAGAAAGATGACCAATGAAAGTAATCAGCATCAAATCATCACAGGTGATTAATAATTTCACTTTTCTTGTAAAAATTAGTAATTAATAATAAATAAAAGACAAACGAATACAAAGTAATTGAGCAAAGCCTTTATAAACTGTTTTAAAATATCAGTAAGCAAAAATAGAGGGTGGTTATTCAGTACTTAAACAAATTAATATGTGAAAGTTTCGTTGTTATATGAAATCTTACTAAGAGTTGTATGCATAATTCCTCAGATGTTTAATGTTTATCACATAGATGTGAGGGATGTATTATACATAAATATAGTTGTACATAACTTAGCAACGTAAAACTAAGCATTCCGAATGCTTCCTTCTGTAGTTTGACTTGGGTTTTATAATAAGAATTTCGATAATTATTCTTAAATCAGATTATCAGAAATGACTTGTTTCTAGTTACTCAGATTTATACGAATGTTGTTCGCAAATATTAGGGAAGATTAGCTGATGGTAATTTTGTGTTCTTTGGGTTAGATAATTTAATTGTGGAGATTTAATTGCCATTCACGAAAACATCATCAACACATCGATCATGTAGAAGTGAGTTACTCAGTTACTTCACAAGTGTTAATTTAATTAGTAATACTGACTTTGGTCATGGTTAGTTAACTTCGTAGACACTCAGTTTTTACTTATTCTTTCTTTCCTGATGACTGACTTAATTAACAGACTACTGACAATGCGGTTGACGGAATAAATTAGATCAGTATCAATATGTTTACTGATATTTAGTTGATCTATTGTCAGAATCATAGAAATTCCCAATCAGTTCTAAAACTTTTCTAATAGAGGATTTCAACATTTTTCCAATCAAATTTATGTCCATCTATGTCAACGTTCAATTTTTGGCAATAACACTACTATTCTATTATGTTTAGTGTAATGATCATAATATTTGGTAGTATAAACGTATTTATTTTCTGTTGCTGAAGTATCTATCGGTTTGCATACACTGAAGTGATTAAGTTGGTTTGTAGAGCCATATTATTAGGATATTAATAACAATTAATATCTACCTCCTAAGTTTACGAGGTAATTGCAGAGTTCTAGTGAGCAAACGTGGCTAGTGGGGTTCATTTATTTCGGATGTGAGGCAGCTACTCACCAATGACAATGTAATTAAAGGCGTAAACCATTAGATGTCAACTTGATGGTGTAAATGTTAAGTATACTCCACAAAGCCTATATGTCCGGTATTCGATCTAATGTGGAGATGTTAGTATCATTAATAAGTCTTATACTAGAAGGAAATGGTTTACCGTTAGTTTCTGGTTTACAATAGTTGTTAAATTCAGGTTCATTTATGGCTGAAATATTTTCCTTTCAACATTTCACAAATTCATGAGACTAAATGAAGATATTAGTTTTTTTGATAAAAACATACTTTTGCCTTAGCGTCTATTTTCGACATTTTTTTCCTTCATAGGCAAATGCAAAAGAAATCAATGATGTATTAGAAATATTTACAGATCATGAAAATTTATACAATTTGTGCAAATATTTAGCCAGTCAAAAGGTGACATGTGTAAGTAGCAATATAAAGATTTTTGGTTTTATCTCTGATGTTTCATTGATCTTTCTTATTGTATCCGTGTGGATTTACGTAGTTTCATACCATAATCTGAATGTGTTTGAAACTTCCTGTTGGTTTGATATCAACTAAAACTGATTAATCTTTACCGCCATATGTGCATTCAAAGTACATTGTCACGAACCAGCCGAAATTTACAAGTATGATCTAATTTGGATTGTATCTAACAAGTGGAATCCAAATTAGATCATAGTTTTGTCCTATTAAATATCATCAGTGATAAGCAAACATTCCCACTGGTTTACTGTACTTTTTAGTACTCATGATATTGTTTCCAGTGTAAACTGTTTGATGGAGTAGAAGTAAAGAAACTGCATGCTAAACACGGCCAAACTATGATATACTATGAGAATATGACTGCCCATTTGGGCTAGTTAACGGGTTCAGACTACTTGGTTAGAGTCAGTGCCATAAAATAGTTCGGTGATTGGTAAAGTGTTGTTTAGAATAAGTCTCAGTTCTATAGATTAACCCACTTCTTTCTTCTTATAACTGTTGAATTCCACTCTTACTCTATTGATACACTTCTAATTGTATCGTCTCAAACTACTTTATGCGTTTAACTCTTCTAAGTACCTTTGTTTTCAGCTAAACTATCTCGACTTCTTTCATGTTTACCTTATCATATTCATTTTATCTAACTAATATTGTCTAATAGTTTAAGTTAACGCACATTTCCATCAACCGATCTGTCAAATGAAACTGATGTTTGAAAAATTCTAGTCGCTATAAGTTAAACAACAACCCCAAGTCAGCTGATGTTGGAAAGTTATCATTTGTGGCATGAAGAAAACTCATATCATTTAGAAAATATCATTATTGTGAGGTGGCGAGTTTGCCCTACTGAGTTTTATCAGGATGAAAAACCTGCTTTAAGACCGACATTTCTCACTGTCTGTTTGTCTATCACTATTTCATGAAGAAAACTATTCATTTTCTTGAAAACAATTATCTTGTAAACTTTGTGATTCAGGATAAAGTATTCCGATATGTCGTAGGTAACGAAAGTAAATGAGATGGAAAAGGCAGAGGCGTTAGGTAATACTAGACAACTTTTCAAGTTAATAAAAGAAACCGAGGTTGGAAAATCAAGGGATAGTGAAATAGTCTTTGAAAGAGAAGGAACGCTTGTCCGCCCTAAGTCTAGACGTTTAAAACAATGGGCTGAACTCTTCAATCGGCCTTCAGGTGCTCGAGAACTACCCACCTTTTCGAGGCAGCCTGAACGGAAAGCCGACCTAGATCCTCTCGACTCTTGTCAAAGTCGAAATGTTATAGTCAATCTAAGGCGAGGCAAAGCAACAGGTCCGGACCATGGAAAGAATAAGGATGTTACACATTTTTTGATACATAAACTTGGGTTGCTAACTCAAATCCCTATGTCTACGGCCATGTGTAGAAGATGAGATCGAATCTCATCCAGAAACTTTGATGGTAGGCGGTTTACAACTTTGGATGTTTTTGTTTTATCTATCACATGCCCACTATCTATCACGTGTAACAAAATAGAAATGTGTATGAATCTTGCAAGTCCCTTTCCAAACCGTGATGGTAGTTGCTAGTTAATCCGTTGGTTTAAGCGTCTGATCGTACGCCTAATATTACTTTCTTCACAAGAGCAGCTGAATTCATAAATACACATGAATGTATGTTTCACAGCTACTGAAACAGTATTGATTATTATTATTTACTGCAAACTCTACGCATATATAAAGTTATGAGCGAAAGCTAGCTGAAACGAGATATTTCTACTTCTCTTGAAATTACGTAAATATTTCCTCGATCTATTTTTCACTATAAATCTACTCATATTTATGTAGGTAAATGAGAAAAACACTTTGAAAAACATAAACACTTTAATTTACAATCGTTTTATTAATAGTGATTAATTATATACAGATTAATTACAATTAACTATTCATAAACTCTTTTCTATCTACAAATACTTAAGTAATTAATAGTGTAGAGGTTTCAGTAAACATTTGGATTGGATTGATGCTATAATTGATTCTTTTCATAGCTTTCATAAGTCATTATTCTTTTTGTTTGCTTTGGGCTGTATTTCGTGAATAGTGCTTGTTAAGAAATTGTAACATTGTCCATATTGTGTTTTGCAAGAGTCTTGATGCCGTAGGTAGATAATATAATTTATTGACTGTTATGTGAATCATCGAATAAATTCGAATAGGTGATTTCTTAGTGCTTCTGTGAATTACACTATTGGCAAAAGCTATATTACTTGAAATAAAAGTAATGATCACAGTAATGCTACGATTGGTAATATCAGTTATTAGTAATAATAATAATAATAGTAATCACAAATTTGATGAAAGGGAGAATTCCATAGCTAGATATCGGCCCAATGGTAATGAGGGTTAGGCGTTTGCCAACCTGAAGCCCCAAGGACAAAACTTAAGGTGCGCGCTGCTGAAAAGTTCCACACTAGAAAAAAACGGCTGTCCAGTGCTTTCCGGTTTTCAATGGTACCCTACTGACATCAATCTGTGACGAATTCAAGCAACTGTAAAAATAATAATACTCGGTTTGCGAACCACAAAATAATTTAAGCTGGTTATGTAATTCAGGTTTTATAAATATTTAATCTGACATATTTCAACACATATATGCATACTTTCTTACTTCCTTCTCCAAATTGATGTGATGTATAAATTCTATGCGGTTATACTTCTTAAGTAGTTGTTGACATTTTGTGAAAGCTCATAAATAAAAGCACAGATGTAATTAATTGAAATAAAATTAAGAATCTTTCCTAAATAATTGGGTATTTGGAAACTTGTAACCCATGAGTTTACACAGGTCGGGACTAATCTGAATATTTTATTCTACTGGCATCAATTTTATGAAACCATGTTTTAAAGAGAATTTCTCTTGGAAATTTATTACATAAACAGTGGATGATTAAACCTATTTTAGATAAGTATATTAAAATTATGTAAATTAGTGAATTGCCATGGGGGTGGGGGGGAGTGGAATACATCTCTTAAATATAGAAAACATGTTGAAATTCTTTTCTAAAAAACACGTATGTCTTTCATTCAGAAAATTATTAATCTTTCCCTCCAAGACGTAAAACAAGTACAATGATTTTGTTGTTTGTATTTACCACAGATTTCTGTTGGTTGAGCATCACTGTAACCGACACGGCAATAGACACTTATCTCTTCTTAGTGTGGGACTCAGCCATGAGCACCCTCAATTCTGTCATGGAACCCAGCTTAAAGCCTTCAGGTTGGCGACTGCTCAATCAACGGCACCAGTGGGGCGACATCAAATGGTAGAGTTCCCACTTCCATCAGTTTGTGGTATAGCTCGACGTTTATCCATTGTTACTGGTGATAACTGTTTCACTTCTGACAAGTCTGAATCCCATCAGTCACGATGTCTCACTAGGACTACAAGAACATTTTGAAGTTAGTCACTGGTGATCTGATTATTATAGCTGAATTAACGTGGTTTAATACCTGACTCCTTAAACCACCTCAATTCAAGTATACTGTTTGTTTTGAAATAATAACAGTTCTTTCATCTACTGGATTATAAATCGTATTTAATATACGAGAGCTGCAGAATGTATCAAGGCACTTAAATCGTGTTCGAGAGCCCTAAGTCTAAACTCCACCTAATGCAGATAATTGAACCAAGAAGAACAGTGGAAGACTACCATTAAGCTGGTCTTTTTATATTAATCCAGAGACTAAGTTTAACTTTATGTTCATCTATATGTGAAAGTGCACAGTGGTTACATAAAAACTATTTTTTTTAACATGGATACAGTTTCCATTTTCAGTTTTCTGAATACATAATTTATCGAATTTTTATTTTACGAGTAACAACTTCATCATAAGTTGAAGTATACACGTTTCAATAGTACATTACATTTTATTAAATTATTTTTCGCATTTATGTTTGACTAAAGTTTAAAAAAAGCTGAAAATATGAACAAAATGTCACTGTTCTAATAGAAGAAACTTTAAAATCTTTGGCATTATTTAAATCATAGTTAAGTTTCTTGAAAAGAGATTACTGGATTTGAATCTGATATTATGGATTCACTCTTGATTATCAATTGTTGAATAGCCGGATAAGCTAAAAAATTGTTTCATCTTAACATAACGTTTCTTATTTGTATACATTCATGAGCACAACAGGGAATAGAAATTAGAACCTTTAGGTTTCACTGCAACACTTAACCACTAGGTCAGTAAGTCGGCTTTCAACACGTGACTTAGTCTAATACTGTTGGTGAGTATTTGTGTCACATTCATTACGGTTACACTCCAGTGGTCACGTCTTTTCACTAATTCTCCAGAAATTATCATTTGAAGTTAGTCACTGGTAAATTAACATCATTCCCTGAGGAGGTCGTAGTTACACACAGCTGAAGAATCGTATTTTAGAACGAAATAGCTGTTTAATGTCTTCTGGTGTTCGGTGGTTGCATACTTAAGGTTAATTCGTTATATCAAATTAAAAACTCCAAACTACCTGTAAATAGTGTATTTTATAATGGTAGTATTAAAGTCCGAATGACTACCTCTTTAAAAGTTACCGTTAGAAACGATATTTAAATACTTCCATGTTACAGATATATGTTTTTAGTGTATAACATTAATTAAAGGATGCAACTACTTCATATTTTCTAGGTATTATTATGGCGAAACAATTTAGCATTATCAATAAGTCTAGACTTCAATACAATACGAAACCGTTCTTTTTCAAACAGTGTTGTGGAGATTACTGAATTTGAATTCGTTGTCAAGAAGTGACTTAATTTAGACAACCAATGAAAACCACGAAGCACTGGATATATGTTTTGGGACTTTTTAGTAGTGCAAGATACACGACTCAACTGTGTGTATGTATGTACAACCAACATAGAACATAGCACATGTGTGCATCGGTTCAAGTTGCCATACCACCATGGCACCGCAAGATTAACACCACCACCACTAGTAGAAATCGCTTCAATAAAATAAAATAATAATAGTAACAAGGAATGTGAACATATAGAATATGGTTCAGGAGGAGTTGAAAGAAAGTTATGGAATAATTTATAGCTCATGATTTAAGGGAGGACAATGAGTGAATACAACTTCGCCATTATGACCGATTCTGGGCCATGTCACTCAGTGTTTCTAGACACTGGTTACGGTAATCGCGAGGGCCCCATCCAGGTAGTCTGCAGCTACCGACATGACTTAAACCGGCAGTCAGTGACTTCATGAACTGATGCCATGTTTTAGTTTGGCCACCTCTAACTCTCTTCCATCCTATTCCTATATCAGCCAGCATTGCGCGTCGAGGAAGACGGTGGTTGGGCATACGCAACACATGTCCCAACCACCTCAGTCGATGAAGATTCACAACCTCATCGACTGATTTACCACATTTGCCTAACACCCGTCGTCTAACCTCGTTATTACTTACTCGGTGATCCCAGCTAACGCGAGCGATGTTTCGTAGACATCGATGGTCAAAAACTAATAACCTTGGAGTGTCATCTACCCTTAATGGCCTCATCTCACACCCATACAGTAAGACAGGGCGAACTGTTGCTCAGTACACTCTCCCTTTCGTTGAGAGACGAATATCTCGTCTACGCCATAGGTGACGTAAGTTGGCAAAAGCCAAACGAGCTTTTTTGAATTTGTACTGAGATTTCGTCAGAGACTAACCCATTAGGGCTAATCAGACTTCCAAGATAAGTAAAGTGGTCGACGTTCTTGATGTACCTGAAAAGCAAAATGGGTTAGGGTTGGCCTGAAAGACCTGGGAGCGTGACCGCAGTGCCCAAGGAACAACTGCTTGAGGCCGGTCACACACGGCCTTTTTGAGAGAGGTTTTCGTTGTTGTTGTTGTAGCTCCGTACTTGTTGAGGCCTTACTGCCGGAGACGGAAATCCGTGGAGTAAGGTGAGGCGTGCATTTTTAGGGTCAACCTTTTCTAACCCCGTCCTTCCTTTGTGGGAAGGCAGTATCACTGCTATGCTGGTTGTCCGAAGAAAACACCTTACTGCCGTCACACCACTGTACAGCCGGCAGTACGACTTCGTCCTCGGACCTTATATTTGCTGCTTTTGGTCTCACCGCTCTTCAACCGACCTGCCTGGCATGGTAGGACCTAGAGGAACGATTGTTCCAGCCAGTATAGCCCGATTGAGTCATCACGATAGGCAAGCCCGACCACCACTTCAAGATAGCAGCACGGTCGGGACACGACTCAACTACGGGATCGAGTCTAAAACCTTTGGTCAGCGAACGCCTGACTATCAGATCAATGACACAACTACCAAAAGTTGATATTTTTAACTCACCCAATTAACGACATATCCTATCCATTACAATTAGTGGGCAGTTATTTCAAATGTGTATTTTTAAAATGCATCGATAATAAGCAGTTAATTGTTTGAAGTCAATGAAATTACGTATATACAAAGTTTCCCCTCCTCCCAATATTTATTGAATGGGACTTTTGTCTATAATAGTCTCGCTTACCATCTACTTTGTATATAAATGATAATAAATTAATTTTAAATAAAATAAGAAAAATTACAATGATGTTATTTATTCTATCCATCTCCTATATAATTAATTATTTCTTTATATTGTTTTTTTTTATTTAGAGTAAACAAACATTCGCCGATCATATACCACATTTAGAACGTGCAATTGCTATATTAGAAAAGTTATATGGGGTAAGAAATTTACATTAATAAAAACCTATTTATACATGTATATAAGTAGTGAAATTTGTGTGTTTTACTTTTCAGCTTTTGAGAAATGTACATTACTTAGTAAAATTTATAAGTAGTAAATTAAGTAGGAAATGTTATTTATTACTATTTTGATTAGAAGTTATTTACTACATAAGTGATTATCATAACAGCATTTGCAATAAATATATTTTGGCTCATAATTAAATCTTAAATGTTTGTTTCGCTTTATTTCTGGATTCTCAATAAGATGAATTTTTAGTATTCAAATTTTAGTTCAAATCTAGTACATTTCACTTTACAGTATTTGTTGAGTTTAAATATCCATTAACTTGTTCAAAAGTTAGCCATGTACAATGTAGAACTTGGTGCATATATGAATCAGTTCAGGTTACCACACATTATCATGACAGGAATATGAATATCAAAGTAGTAGGAGTGATAGTTACGTTTACAGTAATAGAAAATGAGTAAACATTAGGAATATGGTGAAAAAATAGTTACTTTGCATTAAGAAGATTATAAAATAATTTTGAGCGTCAGATTTAATGAAAGATAAATATTGAATGCCTATGAGTCATTTTAACCTATTCGTAATCATGCCTCTTAGAGTTTCTAACTATTGGTGGCCATACTTTGGTAATTGCCGATAATTAGGTAGACTGAATCTACCAACATGTCTCAGGTTAACGGTTATTGACTTGATGGACTTATGCCTCGTTTGGCTTTTTTTCATCTTTGTCCAATGGGTGTGGTGTTTATATTATTGTCAGTAATTTTGAAAATGGTTGGTCAGGATTCAATCCTAGGTGTCAAAAATATAGTATTTTAAACCCTACTAGTAATAATGTATATATTCGTTATATTTAAAACAGTCGGCCATCTTATTTTAGCTATCTGGAGATTTTGTGTAAAGAATTTATGTTTGCCCATAACTATCGAAAATTATTGTACTAGACTTCAACATCAATTAGGTGTTACACGAAAAAAACTAACCAACGAGTATAATGTTTGGAAGAATAAGATATAATTCTGTCGACAATAATGTGCACACTAAGCGTGAGTCTTCAAACTACATTTAATAGCTTCATATTGTCGGTAACCTCCATTCTTCCAATTCAATAACTCCAATGAGGACTAAACAATAAAACATTACTCATTACTAAAGAAATTACTTCTATCATTAATTGTTTCAGGTTCACATCATCCGTTACACACTTTAAGGTACCATGTATTGCTAATATGAATGCTTTTGATTAACTGCCTTTACGATCAATAGGTGACTTAATAATTCGGGGATAAGATATTCTTATTCCTCATAAGTATGACTTGATACTGTTTAGCCCTGTCTAGAAAGAAAGTATATTTAAAGTCAATTCAATCAATGTAGAAACCAGAATCAGAACTTAGGATTTCTTCGTTTAACGCTGTCGTTTCATTATACACGTACATTTGGAACTAATGCAAACACCATATTCAATAAGTATGCGGTCAGAATCCCTATAATGATAACTAGTCTAAAAACAGCTCTGAAAATTAATTCATTTCCCCTAATTCATTCTGTATAACGTAGTATTTTTTATATTTTTAATGTTTAAAACAAATATACCAAATAATTAAATGCTACATTTGAAATAAAAGATATTTTGGAATATTGTATGCCATTTATTACTAAGGAAAAAGAAACTATTTGGATATACTTTAATATAAAACATTCTTGAAAAATATGTTATAGTAACTTATATCAAATATTGTTTGAGTTACATTCCGCTTGCCAGCTACAATCTAATTCAAACAATACCTATGAACTATCACTCTATGGAGGCAATCTGTTCTGGATGCACATATGGCAGCAGCGACTGATTAACTTCAGTCTATGATAAATCAACGGGAATATCCAAATACATTCTAATTAAATGAAGTATATAAGGACAACTCACTTTTTATTGTGTTTTAATTTTTGAATTACATCGAAACTGTAGTTAACATGTATGGATGTAATTGGGGTTTTGTTTTCTTAATCACAATAAACTTACTTTAACATAGTTCGATTTAAAGTTTTTCATAAAATATAATGCATATTGTGTAGATATTTTTATTCAAAGTTACCGTTCGTTATGGGCTAACAGTAGATAGAATTTTACCCTATCACTAAGAGTAATATTTTAATCTCCGACTTTACAAAGATGCTTTTCTACAACTGGAATCCTTATGTCCTTTTGAATATACAGCGTTTTTCTATTCATGAACTGGAATCCAGTTGTTGGCCTATTGAAATCCAGTCAGTTCTTAATTTACTGTGATCATTATTCGGTGATAACGTTTATATCTATCTTGCTGAACTCAATGTGTGATAGATTTTTATATGATGTTATGGAGACTATTTTGAATGTAAAAAACCAAATAAATCTATGGTTACTAGATAAAGAATGTGGGAATTGTTAACCATTATGAGTGGAGTCATGGAATCAATGAACAATACATATCAACCGTTTTCTAAAAAGTATTAAACACTGATTGAATTTCTATTTAGCACATTCTAAGCTCCATAGATTTATTTTTTTACAAAAAAATCCACCAGATATTTTTGACAACTTTATCATTAAGATCATATGTGCAAGATTCATTTCTTTACTTAAATCTTTTTAAAACAACTTAAAGTGGTCGTCAATTAAAATTGTTGTAGATTGCATTTTTCTATTCTTTTAAACTAATCACCAACTATTCAAATTTAAATTAAAAACATTTAAACAAAATGTATTAGTCATTTATGATCAGCTGGAATAGTCATTTTGATAATATTGAATTTATACTGTAATAAATCTTCCGTTATGATTATTTACTTGTATTAATAACATTGAATCAAAAGTCGATGATTGTTTATACAAATGAATGGACAATGATCACATTGTTCTCTTAGTAAAATAAGCTAAAAGTACAAAGTAAGAAAAAAGCCAGTTAAATTTGAGATGTTGGAAAGTTATTGATTCAAATGTGAAATACATTTCACATTAGGCACTCTTTAAACATAGAATCTTTGTTTTCTACGACGGAGAGTAAATTCCCTCAATAATTCTATGAAGACTTTCTACTTCTATCAAATAATGGTACATGGTATAAAGTAGTGGCAAAAATAGCTTTAAGATACTGTATTTAACCTAGTTTATACACTCATTAGTGATAAATATGAAGTGACTTAGTAAATGATTACGAGTCTGTTAAGTACTCTTTATTGATACTGTATTAGTTTATAATATCAATGGTAAATCACTATGATGAAATTTCAGTAAGTTAATGTTTTTAACTCATCTAGTGTTACGATGTAAATATGTAGACGACTAGTATTATTTAAGCTGGATTGTGACTGGCAAGTGGAATCCAGGACACGCGTTTCGTCCTATTTGGGACTCGTCGGCTGGATGTACCTGCATAACAATGTTGATGTTCACAGTGGGATTAGACTTGCCAGTCACAATCCAAATTAAATAACACTTGTGAATAATTGATATATCT
This sequence comes from Schistosoma mekongi, assembly GCA_034768735.1. Taxonomy (NCBI): domain Eukaryota; kingdom Metazoa; phylum Platyhelminthes; class Trematoda; order Strigeidida; family Schistosomatidae; genus Schistosoma; species Schistosoma mekongi. The sequence continues at coordinate 51,461,030 of CM068305.1, read as the reverse complement.
AGGCAATCTGTTCAGGATGCACATATAGCAACAGAGGCTGACCGTCTTTAGTCCATAACGAAATCAACGGGAATATACAAGTTCATCCTAATAGTGTAAACGACTGGTTTATATTTTAGGCACACAATTGTTTAGTTTGAATGCAACAGCATTAACTATATGTCATTCAATTTCTAGACTCATTTTAAGTAGGAATATAACAATAAGTATCTCTTCTTATAAACGGGTTCTTAATTGTAACCGAAATGGCTTGAAATTTCACATTAACCGAAAAATATCAGGCCATTAAATGTAATTACTCAATAATAATGATTTCTGTATATATATTCGTTTGATCACTGACTATTCTCATATGCATTTAATGAATTACTTCGGTTACTAAACAAAATATAATCAGTTGATGAAATCCACCTGAAGCTTAAAGTAAACATACAACAGTTTTAATAATTTAATTGGTATAAAACTACACTATAGCCTAGGAATGACAGCATAACTCTTAGTGAAAATGTACTTAACATTTCATATTTTTCAACAAATAACATGAATAGCAGTGATAGCAAAAAGGATGAATGCTCAGAGTATAACACAAAATAGAGTGAATGTATTGTTCTATTACGACCGATTATAAGCCGTGTTATATCACGTTACCAGTCATTGGTTGTGACAAATACACTCATCATAACCAGGTAGTGTGTATCTATTAACATGCTTGAATTCACCATTGAATTACTTTATGAACTGATACCAAATTGTAGGCTGATCGAAGTTATCTTTCCTTCATCTTGCTTCCACACTAGTCGATGTCTTAAATCGAGAAGGAGGAGATTAGATATATGTAATAAGTTTTTCAACCACCTCAGTAAGCAAAGATCTGCAAAGATAGCGACCTATTTAACATCATTTTTTCGAATCTAGTGCCTAATCCAAGTATTACTCACTTGCTGGTTAAAGCAAGCATCAACCACACTTCGACATTTTAAGTATAAATACGAGTCAAACTTCTGTGTATGTCATTACACTATAAGATATTTAAAAATAAAATGCTAGTCACACTTTTGAAGTGTTTTAATGATACTTCGTTACACAGTCCTACGTTTTGTTGACTTTTGACCTCTCTTTTAATTCATTTAATTCAATTTACGTAAACACTAGAGTCTAGTCAATAAGAAGAGAATGAAACAATTCGTCTAAGCATGTATGAATTTGTATTTGTTTCATGTCTTGTTTCCACAATTGTAAGCAATTTCGTAAAATGTATCTATGTGTGTTTATGTTTTTCTCTGCAGAGTTGCCAGTACGTATATAGCACATCTTACAGGTTAATCGATTGTAGATTTTGCCATATTTTCCAAATTCATATTGAAAGTGTGCTTTTGTTGTACATATTGACATACACAACATTATATTTGTGTACGCATTTGTTTCATTGTGCATACCTACACATGCACTCTTGGATTACTTAAAAAATGTAGTTAGGAACTGCGCTATCAATATAGATCAATAAAGTCTGTTATTAGAACCAGTAGAATTTATTCTGTTTGTGTTTTCCGTAAATATTTTCTGTTGGAAAATGTTTATATGTCTATGCATTTGTCAAGGAAACAAAGTGAATCCATTAAGATTATTTTAAACTTCTTATTTTTCATAGACTAGTCTCAATTATGTAAAATTCAAGACTAGGGAACACTGGATAGCTGTTGCGTTCTGGTATAGAACTAGCATAGAACAGTAGTGCGAACCCTCGATTCTACTAAGAAAGTCAGCCCAAGACTTTCATTTCACAACTCGACAGAAACACTTTGTAAAGAAAATTAAAAGCCATTCACAGTAGATTTTTATACAGTATTGTAAACATTTACTACTGACAAGTAGTAAATCTTTTCACGAAATATTCTAAGGTAAGGAAACAAAGATTAAATATTATATAGACAAGACTAATGAAATAAACTATTATCCATGATCTTAGGTAATTGATAAGGCCATGTACTGACATACTTGTTTATTTTATCACATAAAGTAAATTGTGAACAGTTTAAGGTAATGAATGAAATACGAATGAACAGAACATCTAACAAAAGTGGTTTGTCAAGAATTCCTAGACTGAACTACATGGATGTAAGGTATAAAATCTCCTTCAAAGTGACTGAAATCGTTATTTATTAATTAAATTAAGAGTTAAACAAACTAAATAGAACGAATTGACTGTATTTGTCAAGTAATTTAACATTATGTGACAACATGGATGAGCGAAAATTCTATTTTGATCCAATCAATTCTAGATGATGATATATTACTTAAATGATTTAATTACTTTAAAGATTTTATATACTTGTTATTAATACTTGCGAATAATCATCACTAATAAGCAAATTTATCAAGATTATCGCTTAAGGCTTGTATTTGTCCTGATGAAAGACATTCCATCTTTGATAAAACCATTGCTAATTCCTTCAATTGTTTGATGATAGTCACTTAAATAACTATATTAATGTATCTATGTAATTTAGCATATCAATTTAAATTACTCTGAATAATGTCATATGGTTTTGAACTGCGAATAATCCATATATCTATTTATGATAAGTAACTTTTTGAGCTACTGTTTTGTAACGAATGGTAATGAATTCGACTATCATGCAAAATCAATTAAGTACCTTACAAACATATTAAGTGACTACTGAACTTGTAAAACTACCCTTATCAATAAAATTCTATGGCTAGATTCGATGTGTAACTTCATTTCCTTTAAAGGATTAAAATAATAATTATTACTCATTTACAATGTTCACCACTGTGCACTACGAGGCAGCCCTCCAGTGCTCCCTGGTTTTTAGTGGTATCCAACTGACACCCATCTGTGACGAATACAATCAATTATTACCGATTTTAGTTTGTAAACATATTCATATCAAAATTTTAGCATAAACGATCCATATTAACTTAGTTCTTGAATATGGTAATCATCTAAATAACTGAAAAATTATAGATCTCACTATACTTTGACCTTTCTATAGATCTATAAATATTTTAATGTAGAACAAAGTTATTAAGGTCAGTTGTAATTGGTACCTTATTAAATATTACATATTCAGTACAATATTATAACACACAATAATTCTCTTTATATATGTTTCGATAAAAGTTGATGTAAACTAAGTTAAAACAAAAATAAGATGAAACATTTTGAAATAAAGGAAAACCTTTAAGATAGTCATTAACCCTTGCATTTTTTGGAAAGGATTTCTGGCTAGATCTGTTGCTACAACAAAATATGGGCGATAGGTATGGTATTTCAGATAGTTCATACTTTTCGTTGAGTGAGTGCATTATAATTTACCTGAGTTTCATTCAAAAAGAGAATAGGCAAAGAAAAGATGCGACACTGATGGTTCATCTGTGCTGGGTATAGAAATATTTGTCAGTTGCTTGGGTGAATTTAGTGTGTGGTATGCCAAAAGACTAACTTATTGCAGATTGTTTAATCCTCTTGAAAGTTTTAAATACAGAAAGCATAACTCACTGTTCTGGTACACATTTTTCCATGTTTAAACGTAAACACCACTCCACTATTTTGTCTTTTAATTCACTAAATTTTGCCTTCAGAATGAAATAGCTTCTGTTATTCAAACAGCCATCTCGGAATTTACACATAGTCCAAAAATTGATTCAGAAAAACTGCTAAAAGAATATTCACCAAGTTCCAGAACAGCCGCATATACTTTGCTACTACTTGGTTTAGATACATTGTGGATCTTAATTGTTGCAATTCGCGCTGGAACAGGCCCATCAACAAACTTAGTTGGATCAATCAGCTCATCAGGTTCGACTATCACTAAAAAATGTCAAAGTATTGCGTCAAGTGGTCATTCGGCTCCAGCTGCACTTGTATCAACACGTTCACCATGTGTAGACCGATGGTTAATAAGTCAAGATAAACGATTACTAGCTTGGTGTGTTGCCGTTACTGAAGGGTGAGTACTGTAGAATAATTCACACTCTCTTTATTGATAAATAAATTAAACTTTTCGACAAGAAGTTATTTTTCGAAGAAACGTGATAATACACATACAGATTATAAAATGAATAAAGCTTGCCATTCGAATGTTTGAAGTCAGGTATCATTTAATTTTTTTGACATTGAACAACATTATTAACGTTTTTATTTGGTTCTTATTAAAAGGTTATTAGCCTTCAGGTGGATCTAACTTATCTTTCAAATATGGATCTGCGTTGGAAACCTTTAAAAATTATTTGTAATTTACATTACGATATGCATGTAGATAACCAGTTGGAGTCAAGAAGAACTAAACATATATAAGGTTTAACAATCTCTACGAGACCTTAGTACTAAAAATTAATAGTGAGCTAACTAGTGACTAAATTCTCGAAACGGTTTCTGGATCTCGAATTAAAGGTTGCAACCGGTGGGGGGGGGTAGCTACAGCGGATGATTAGTAGTTACCTTTCGATGATTGGCACTGGATGATAGTTTATTGGAATTAGATATGCAAACCAAATGTGTCTTTAACAAAGAAACGTGATAATACACATACAGATTATAAAATGAATAAAGCTTGCCATTCGAATGTTTGAAGTCAGGTATCATTTAATTTTTTTGACATTGAACAACATTATTAACGTTTTTATTTGGTTCTTATTAAAAGGTTATTAGCCTTCAGGTGGATCTAACTTATCTTTCAAATATGGATCTGCGTTGGAAACCTTTAAAAATTATTTGTAATTTACATTACGATATGCATGTAGATAACCAGTTGGAGTCAAGAAGAACTAAACATATATAAGGTTTAACAATCTCTACGAGACCTTAGTACTAAAAATTAATAGTGAGCTAACTAGTGACTAAATTCTCGAAACGGTTTCTGGATCTCGAATTAAAGGTTGCAACCGGTGGGGGGGGGTAGCTACAGCGGATGATTAGTAGTTACCTTTCGATGATTGGCACTGGATGATAGTTTATTGGAATTAGATATGCAAACCAAATGTGTCTTTAACAAAGAAACGTGATAATACACATACAGATTATAAAATGAATAAAGCTTGCCATTCGAATGTTTGAAGTCAGGTATCATTTAATTTTTTTGACATTGAACAACATTATTAACGTTTTTATTTGGTTCTTATTAAAAGGTTATTAGCCTTCAGGTGGATCTAACTTATCTTTCAAATATGGATCTGCGTTGGAAACCTTTAAAAATTATTTGTAATTTACATTACGATATGCATGTAGATAACCAGTTGGAGTCAAGAAGAACTAAACATATATAAGGTTTAACAATCTCTACGAGACCTTAGTACTAAAAATTAATAGTGAGCTAACTAGTGACTAAATTCTCGAAACGGTTTCTGGATCTCGAATTAAAGGTTGCAACCGGTGGGGGGGGGTAGCTACAGCGGATGATTAGTAGTTACCTTTCGATGATTGGCACTGGATGATAGTTTATTGGAATTAGATATGCAAACCAAATGTGTCTTTAACAAAGAAACGTGATAATACACATACAGATTATAAAATGAATAAAGCTTGCCATTCGAATGTTTGAAGTCAGGTATCATTTAATTTTTTTGACATTGAACAACATTATTAACGTTTTTATGCTGGTGGTTGACTGGCTCATGAAAACTGCATGATCTCAAAGCCATCACTGAATACAGTGGACAACATGGATGCGACTAGATGATTCGGACTTTGCAGATGACCTAACTTTTTTATCCCACACACAGCAACAAATACTGGTGACGACAGACAGTGTGGTAGCAGCCTCGGCAGCCAGCGGTAGGCCTCGATGGACACATAGCACAAAGCACGATCCCTCGATACAAAACTACTAACACTAACCCAAGTACACTTGACGTCGAAATTCTGGAAGATGTTGAGACCTTTATATACTTAGGCAGCGTCATCGATAAAGAAGGAGTATCTGATGCAGATGTGAAGGAGCGGATTAGCAAGGCAAGGATAGCATTTCTACAAATGAAAAACATCTGGAACTCAAACCAACCGTCAGTCAATTCTGAATTCAAAATTTTCAATACAAATGTAAAACCAGTTCTATTGTGTGGAGCTTAAACTTGGAGAATTAAAAAAAGCATCATCCAAAATCAAATAACAAATGATTCATTCGCGTTTGGAATGCGTCATGTAAAGTCCTCTAGTCTGACTAACATTACGTTGACATTACAAAGCTGACGCCGATCTTTGCTTTGAATGAACTTGTGAGCTAGCCTCCACTCACAATTTTATAGTGTAGTCCGTCATAAGAATTCTGCATGATGTTGACTATCTTCTCGGGTACGCCATAAGATAGTCAACATCATACGAAATTCTTATGACAGACTATACTGTAAAATCGTGTATGGAGGTCAGCTTGAAGTAAAAACCAGTATCAGACAAAGCTGCTTACACTAGCCCTTCCTCTTTCTGCTGGTGGTTGACTGGCTCATGAAAACTGCATGATCTCAAAGCCATCACTGAATACAGTGGACAACATGGATACAACTAGATGATTCGGACTTTGCAGATGACCTAACTTTTTTATCCCACACACAGCAACAAATACTGGTGACGACAGACAGTGTGGTAGCAGCCTCGGCAGCCAGCGGTAGGCCTCGATGGACACATAGCACAAAGCACGATCCCTCGATACAAAACTACTAACACTAACCCAAGTACACTTGACGTCGAAATTCTGGAAGATGTTGAGACCTTTATATACTTAGGCAGCGTCATCGATAAAGAAGGAGTATCTGATGCAGATGTGAAGGAGCGGATTAGCAAGGCAAGGATAGCATTTCTACAAATGAAAAACATCTGGAACTCAAACCAACCGTCAGTCAATTCTGAATTCAAAATTTTCAATACAAATGTAAAACCAGTTCTATTGTGTGGAGCTTAAACTTGGAGAATTAAAAAAAGCATCATCCAAAATATACAAGCATTTATAAACAACTGATTGCGTAAGATACTTCGGATCCATTGGCCAGTTACCATCAACAACAACCTTCTGTGACAAGGAACAAATCAACTTACAGCCTAGAAAGAAATTGGGAAAGATGGTAGAGATGGATAGGATGCACGTTGAGGAAATCATCAAACTGTGTCACATGACAAGCACTAACTTGGAATCCTGAAAGCCAAAGAAAAAGTGTAAGACCCAAGAACACATTGGGTCGGGAATCGGAGACGGACATGAAGAGAATGAACAGTGCTTGGGAACAACATGAAAGGAGAACCCAGGACAGAGTTGGTTGGAGAATGCTTGTTGGAGATCTATGCACATGGTGCAATAGGCATTGATTGATTGATTGATTGTTAAAGCGAACACTTTCTGAATGCATCTGACTGCATTACCCAGCATAATTTTCAGGGGGAAAATAAAAAACAATAGTCAAGTCAACCATATCATCACTTCCGGTTATGTTACTGCACTGGAATTACTTTCAAAACTTATATGTAGTACAAGAAGAGATGAAAAGAGAATTAATCAAGAAGATTTGCCATTGAAGAGGCTCTATTTATTTGACAGTTTAGTTATGAATAATGCATAATAAAGCAATATGAGTAGTCTCTCGTTCTACCGTGACCCTAAGACCATTGTCCTTATTTAGCTTTACTAAATGATATTCCTATTGATTTGTCAACACGTTATTTTGATATCTGTTAGACGCAAAATTATCTCTGATTCTTTTGGGAATCTAATCGTCCTTATGTAATCGCTAGACCATTGTGCAACATCCTTGTTATATCTTTCCATTTATCACCTGAAATTTGCTAAACTAATTTAAATACGATTGTCCAGCTCACGTAAATGGAATCATTTAAAAGGAAATTTTCCCCTCAGAACTATCTTTATTCCCTGTTTAAAGGGTTCCCGACGTTAAACCATCCTTTATTCGACACCTGAGTTCTAATCAAGTCGATCTTAAGCATTCACGATGCGAATTAGTCTGATAATTAGAAAATCTTTTAGAAGCTTTAATAATATTTACTTTCACACATGATAATGATGAAATTTGATTACATCATTCAACTAATAAAATATTATTACTACTAGTAGTACTTTCATTTGGTCATATTTGATTGTATGAATAAACGTATACTAGACAAATTAATATGAACTAATATTTTATAAATTGTTTAGAATAAAATGTAGGAAATCATTTAAAATCATTAAGAATGAAAAGACTAATCTGATTATTTCACTTGACGTATGTTGCAAATACACTACATGATCTCCAACTGAGTTGAACATTGATCTACATAATTATATTCGCAAATATTAATAAGTTGGGGCGGGAGGGTGTTGTATTCGGCATACTGTTATTGCTCCTTTTGCTTGATAAATAAAAGAAATTAAGAAAAAAATATTTTTAATTAGGAAAATCAAACTGGAGACTTATGAAATAATTAAATTTAATTGTAATGAAAATGATTAATTAGTAATACAACTGTAACGTGATCATATTTCATTTGTGAATGAAGTGAATACAAAATGTTGTGTTGAATTCACTATATTAAGTGATCACCATCCGTCTCAATGGAGTGAAGGCTAGGCGTCCAGCCTGAGCCATGTAAATCGAACATTGACGTGTAGTTGGATTGTTGGTGGATTCTGTTGAGGAGTCCCATACAATAATGAAACAGCTGTCCACCGGCTTATTGTCATTAGTGATTACCTAACTAAAATCGTATCACGGTATGAATTATGAACTCGCTAACTTCCATGACTCTCTATAACAGAATTCAGCTTCAATCTTTATATAAGTTTGAAGTCTTCATCCTGGAAATTTTCAACAATTAGTAATACTGTAGTTTTTTCTGGATGACGTAGCCTCTTAATATCAGATAATACCTAGCGTAAAAGTGTTTCAACATCATCAGTAGCTAGAATGACTAATTTATGCATTAGGAATTCTACAGTTTTCAGCCATTTTGAAATTTAATAAACTATTGACTAGTTTTGAGATAAAATAAATTGAGGCCAGCAATGGACGGCTAATCTACTCATTGCAATAAAAATTGATCAAAATTTATTCCTGTTTATCAGCGATGGAAAAAATTAAAACTTTACCAACAATAATATGGGAATCATACTTATTGAAATCAGTAATTTAGTGAAAAGTTTATGAGACGTTCAAATCGAAAGCTTTGAGTCTTAATGGGATTCTTAAAATTTGAATGCTGGAACTTGACGAGACCCAACTGAGAAGAAACAAGCGTTTGTTAGTCACAATACAATTAATATAGACAAATACAACAAACATTGTGTGTAGTGAACGAACATTTGTCAACGAGTATTGAGATGATGTTAATCGCGAATGATAACAACGGGATAATTCCAACTCTAACTAGTAGTAACACTATTCACTGTTTTTAAACTGTAATTGCTTAATAATTATGACGAATTTTTTATTACTAAACACTCAATAATCAAGTAGGTAACAGAAACAACCACTTTTTCAGTCTGTTCGGAAAGTACATGTTTTTAAACGTTTGAGAATTAGTCCAGTTGAAAACTTATAGTCTCCATAAAATCACAAAATGGAATTCATGGATTCGATCACTTATCTCAAGTTGATAACTATATCTATTCTGAACCAAATATACAATGGCATATATATATATATATATGTCGATGATATAGTTTTTTTGTGACCAGACATGATTTTAAATGCATGTGTGACCAACAATGAGATTCTGTTCATGGAAATGCTTTGTAACGATTAAGCAAACTTTAGAACGATTGTCGATTAACTAAAATATATACCTATCTTGACACTTTAACATAGTGTTAAGATGAATCAAACAGTCAACATGTTGTTTATTGTTTATTCGTCGTTCCAACTGATGGCGACACTCTAGAAAAATATGCAAATATTTACATATTTCTCTGGGGGGGGTGTCCTTGAAAGTTAACCATTCAGTTTATTGATGCTGAATTTGATAATGTGTGTGGTTTAATATTTAAAAATGATGACTATTGAAAAATCTTTTACTTTCTGATTCAGGTAGAGGTTTTGAAGAATATTACATTTCTTAGATTACGCATACAATTGGTAAACTGGATTATTTGAAGTTTGTCACTTGTGAAGTCAGCCATCATTCTAAGAATAAGATAGAACTTCGTTGATATGATTGGCAAACCATTGCACTATTATGAAGTAGTGGCTGAAATATACACTTTAGGCTACTAGATCTCAGGTTACAGTTGTACGCACTTAGTAATTCTCTGAAAATGTGAATGTTTTAATTGCGGTCTTATGCAAAGTAACAGAAGTGAACTGCAGGATATTATTCATTGGCAGACGCTATAAAGCTATGTTTACTGAAATTTTCATTGGTCGTCTTTATGATATTGGTTTCATCGTAACTGTTGTCAAAAGCCAAAATATTGAAATTAGACACAAATTACCATGCGTTGTTACCAATAAATACATATGATGTGTCTTACCAGCCACATGACTAAAATACGAACGCATCGTACTGATGAATCTAATAGAAGGTAAATGAAGTGTGCCTGATATACTGATTATTCCTACTGATCAGTGAGTGTCAACAACATAATGATAGTAACAACAGCCATAAAATTATTTTGAAAGATTCATGGCAGTTGTGACAAAAATACTTCCCTTTTTGAAACTGTAATGTGGTATTTTTTAGCCTGTGGGTAAAAATAACCTAAATTTATTGTAATATATTCAATTCGAGCCAGTGTTTTTCTAAATAATTAAAGAGTAAATAGTCTTTATAGAGCTTGTTATTATTGTAATTGGTAACGCTGATATTAGTATCATCACCAGACTTAATACATATTAATATTAAATAAATGATGGCATCCGTAGGTGTGCTCTACTATGAATAACAAGCGAATGAATAATGAGTGAATGATATCCGTGTAAAAATATAGTTCTCCGACTCTTACGTATTGTTATATGTATAAGCAATTAAATCGTTGCAAATACTGATAGTGACTGAAAATATATATTACATACTGATAAAGATCTAAACCATGGGGAAAAGCGATAACTTTAAACTAACAGGATGGTAGACTGAATTCTATAAATTCCTACTCACAACGAATATAATATCTCTTTAGTTGTTTTTATTCGTCACGAAGTGATGTCAGTCAGGTATCAATGAAAACCAGGGAACACTAGACATCTGCTTTGTTATAGCATGGAACTCCTCAGCAGTTCGCATCCATGATTCAAAATGAAAATCCAATCTAAAGCCACCACGTCTTAAGTTAAATAAATAGACAACCCCACTGCTGAGCTGGCATTCACTGGTAGAATCCCCACCTCCATCGATTTGTGATATAATGCAACCATCAGTTAATTCGTTTGGTGATAACTGTTTCACTCCCTACGTATCTGAACTTCACCACTTACTTATTCAATGTACACGATTATTATAGTTAATTGTCCATGTTCTTTTACTCGAAAATGCACTATTGTTTTAATTGCAAGTAATTTCCAAATAATTGAACTGAGATGAAGTGATTTTGGTTGTTTTGTATGCACATGAGAGATGAAATAGAACAAATAAACGACTATTTTTCTGACATAACTCAATGTCTTTTATGTTACGTTTGACGAATTAACATCTGTCGAGTTCTATGATATCTATAAATAGTTTTCTTGTGAAAAACGTAATTAGTGTCTATTATCAGTGAAATTCAAGAATGGGATCAGTATACCTAGATTAGATTGATCTGTTTGATATTGTAAGTTGACAAAAACTGAATTTGCTTTAATGTAAAAAAATTTTAAAAATTTATGGACATAAATAACTGTTGTCATTCATCGGGGCATTTATGTCAAATTAATTTAGTTTACATTACTTACTCTGTTTAACATTTCGGTAATTGAAATACGTTAGAGGACGGAGATATGATAATGTTCAAGGTTTGGATTTACAAAGTAGGAAACGGTTAAAGAGACTGAGAAGTACGAAGTACACTTACCTACTAATAAGCTAAAGGAATTACTGAAGTTTTCGGATCAAGGATTAAACTACTGTAGCCATGGATCCACCGTTTGATTTCTGTTAATCAACAGTATGAAAATTTAAACCCTGATAAACTTTCGTAAATGTTTAAAATGTAATTTCAGAAGTAATGGAATCAACATTATTTGAGGGTAATTTATGACACAAGTTGATGATGTTTTAGAAACAACCATTCTGAATAACGAAGTGACTGGGGTATATGTATGCATCACTACCATTTCCGTTTTAATACTCACGCCACAGATATATGGCTTCTATTCGTCAGAAATTTATCCGGGTTGAGTACCACTAAAAAATAATGAACAATAATCAGCTGTTTTACTTCAAATTGGGACTCCTAACGAAAGTGTACCTTTGGTTTCATCATGGAATCTAACCCAGGACAACAAGTTAAACAGCATTCTCTACAACATCACCTCAACCCGTCCCATAGATTCCAGGATAGTCCTTCCTATATTACGACTGAAAGGTTTAATTCCTTATAACCAGATTATGAAATTCAATCTAGTCGAAATTTAGACTTACTTATCACTGTATTTTCATTAATTATTAGTGAAATGACTTTCATTAGATATAAGATATTTGAATTCGAGTTTATTGACTTAAGTATATTGCCCTGTAGTTTCACGTTAAGTTGGGAATGTTCTTTCTAAGCCAAACTTCTCGTTATGAAGCTTGCTAATTTTGTATTCGTTTAATGAGAAGGCTTATGTATATACATAATGCCTAGTACAGACTTTGTCATGGAATCCTTTTTGGTTAAAGTGATTGTTTAAAACATACAAATATTGAATGTAACATTTTTCAATAAGTCATCCAGCTGATAAAAGTGTGTCTTCAGATCAGACCAGTACAACATATAATTACTAATATACGCTTATTACAGAGTGTTCTTTCGGTTGACTTTTGGCTTTTACCTAGAGTTTCGCTTCTAATATTGATATTGTGAACTAAAAATTATCAGTTTCTGTATTTGTAAATGTACATCTTGAGCAGTTTATTAATATCAATACTCTTTACCTATAACTTCATGACAATTAAATAGGTAGTGAATAACTGAACTAAGTAGTAAAGGTAATAGAGCAATATGAACATTAAAGCTTGAAAGAAAGCAATATCCAGCTGATCTGTCTTTAATAAAATGAATTGTACCTTCTGAACTCCCCTGCTAACTATAATCCAATTTTGTTACAATTCATTCTTTTAATATGCTGTAATTTTAATACAGCTTTGTAATGATTTTTATGCTTTCCTTATATGCATATTTATAGATATCCTGGTATTAGTTTAACAAATTTTACACATTCATGGCGTGATGGTTTAGCATTTCTAGCTATAGCACATCAAATCAGGTATGTTGATTAATGAATAATAGTAATTATAAAAATAACAATTATTATTATTACTATTAATATGAAGTTTATAAGAATCAATCGATTGTATACTGTTTCTTATCGCAAGAATAGTATAAGTAGTTTTATTATTGAGTTAAATATGTCAGTATTAAAGTAAAAGAATGTAGAATAGAGGAGAATTTCAGGTATTCAGGTGATTATTACCAACATCATCTACTTAAATTTTTATACTATCCATATACCAATTGTTTCACTTCAATGTGCATTCGATAAGAAAGATTAGATTTTCATCATTAAGTGTTTTGGAGTAAATTTATGAATTTATAGTTTGATATTACAAGTTTATTCGGGTTACTCAAAAACCTTTAAAGTTTAGACAGTTACTTTATTCTAAGTAGTGAATAGCTACATAACATCCGAGGAGGGAATCAACAAACTACGAGTTTTTCTGTTGGTGGACAACTCTTTGATCAGCCAGATGGCATACAATGGTTTCTATTTTTATCTCTAACCAGTGTGAGTCACTGTGAGACACTGTTGAGTGTTATTATGATTATACTGCAAACAACACTTTCGGTTACTTGGTGTTCAAGGGTGGTATAGTTGAATTTGAGTACAACAAAATTTTATTTCGATTCCTATTTTTGCACCATATTTGTTCTTTTTCTTTTGGGGATGTCTAGTTCTATTACACTGGACAAATCACGGTGGGCAGTTTCAGACAGTTTTAAATTCTTTGACTTAAATTCTTGTTAAAATTACACTTTATTGAGAGAACTTATTTACTAAGTAAACGGAAAGTTGACTGAAAATATTGTAGTCAAAATACACGATTGGGGGAGGCGTAGGTGTTGATTACTCTGTGAATAGTATCACCGGAAAACTTTGTTGATATTGTTTTGTTTTGTGTATTTACAGTTATAAATAATTCCAAACCGGTTGTCAGTTGTTCATCTAAAGAAAATAAGTCTCATTTCATTCTATAAACAGGAGGTCAATGCTTCTTAATCTTCTTACGAGCAGCAGTGTATTACAAAAATTACCTTTTAATGTATTTTAAAGATTAAAAATGTAATGATATTTATGCACCAAGCTGAATCACACACATAACACATAGTTTTAAGACAATACATGTATGTATGTAGACACGGAAACTAATATTGTATTAAGTGAAAATTCGTGTACCAGTAATAACTTTTGAAGAGATAATTCAAGTAAACTAAACAATCGTAACATGTAAAAAGAATAGAAAAGGTAGTCAGAATATAGAATTTAGGTTAATTGACTAGTAGCTATGATGGGTGATTAAGATTTATGTTTCTAATATCTTCTGTATGCCTAATTTAATTGATCAATTTTGTCTTACTCGACAGAAAAGAAACTGAATAAATTTTCTGGTTTGAAACTTTTAAATAAAACAAATAGGAAAATTTGTTATTCGAGTGTTCTCTCCAACCAAAATGAATAGGATGAATAGATCAGTTTCTTGTTTATCAGTTTATTCTACTGGAAGTATAGTTAAATAACACACAAATTTAAAAGAGTTGGATTCCAAGTAGAATATCCAGAAGTGAAATAAGAGAGTCACCTTAGATTAAACCTTAAAATAAACGGTTAAATGTGTAGGTATAATATACTAGGCTCTACGTTCTAGGAAGAAAGAGTTGAAACGCAGAAGCATTAATTGATCGGAAAGTAGTATACCTCATCAAGATGCCAAAAAGGAGATCATAGTAATTACAAAAATTACCTTTTAATGTATTTTAAAGATTAAAAATGTAATGATATTTATGCACCAAGCTGAATCACACACATAACACATAGTTTTAAGACAATACATGTATGTATGTAGACACGGAAACTAATATTGTATTAAGTGAAAATTCGTGTACCAGTAATAACTTTTGAAGAGATAATTCAAGTAAACTAAACAATCGTAACATGTAAAAAGAATAGAAAAGGTAGTCAGAATATAGAATTTAGGTTAATTGACTAGTAGCTATGATGGGTGATTAAGATTTATGTTTCTAATATCTTCTGTATGCCTAATTTAATTGATCAATTTTGTCTTACTCGACAGAAAAGAAACTGAATAAATTTTCTGGTTTGAAACTTTTAAATAAAACAAATAGGAAAATTTGTTATTCGAGTGTTCTCTCCAACCAAAATGAATAGGATGAATAGATCAGTTTCTTGTTTATCAGTTTATTCTACTGGAAGTATAGTTAAATAACACACAAATTTAAAAGAGTTGGATTCCAAGTAGAATATCCAGAAGTGAAATAAGAGAGTCACCTTAGATTAAACCTTAAAATAAACGGTTAAATGTGTAGGTATAATATACTAGGCTCTACGTTCTAGGAAGAAAGAGTTGAAACGCAGAAGCATTAATTGATCGGAAAGTAGTATACCTCATCAAGATGCCAAAAAGGAGATCATAGTAATTACAAAAATTACCTTTTAATGTATTTTAAAGATTAAAAATGTAATGATATTTATGCACCAAGCTGAATCACACACATAACACATAGTTTTAAGACAATACATGTATGTATGTAGACACGGAAACTAATATTGTATTAAGTGAAAATTCGTGTACCAGTAATAACTTTTGAAGAGATAATTCAAGTAAACTAAACAATCGTAACATGTAAAAAGAATAGAAAAGGTAGTCAGAATATAGAATTTAGGTTAATTGACTAGTAGCTATGATGGGTGATTAAGATTTATGTTTCTAATATCTTCTGTATGCCTAATTTAATTGATCAATTTTGTCTTACTCGACAGAAAAGAAACTGAATAAATTTTCTGGTTTGAAACTTTTAAATAAAACAAATAGGAAAATTTGTTATTCGAGTGTTCTCTCCAACCAAAATGAATAGGATGAATAGATCAGTTTCTTGTTTATCAGTTTATTCTACTGGAAGTATAGTTAAATAACACACAAATTTAAAAGAGTTGGATTCCAAGTAGAATATCCAGAAGTGAAATAAGAGAGTCACCTTAGATTAAACCTTAAAATAAACGGTTAAATGTGTAGGTATAATATACTAGGCTCTACGTTCTAGGAAGAAAGAGTTGAAACGCAGAAGCATTAATTGATCGGAAAGTAGTATACCTCATCAAGATGCCAAAAAGGAGATCATAGTAATTACAAAAACTATCACTACTAAACAGGGTTTTCTACAGACCGGATAAAATATCCAGTAGACGCTCGACTTCAGGATCAACAAGCTGGATTTTGTAAGGATCAATTGTATGCCGACCAAATCGCAGCTCTAACGATCGTTGTTGAACAATCAGTTGAATGGAACCCATCACTTTACATTTGTTTCTTGACTATGAGAAAGCATTTGACATTATAGACAGAAGAACATAAGGCAGCCTTCTTCGGCACTACGGTATATCTGAGGAGATAGCCGATATCATAAGAGATTCTTGCGACGGACTACAATGCCAAATTGTCTATGGAGTCAGCTCACAGACTTATTCCACGCAAAGACCGGCTTCAGAAAAGACTACTCACTTTCGCCTTTTCTTTTTTTCCGGTGGTTGAATGGATCACCAAGACCTAAACTGCTCGAAAGCAGCTAAACGATTAGGACTTAACAAATGACCTGGGTATTCCATCCAACACACATCGTCAAATGCAGATGAAGACGGACAGTGTAGCACCACCTTTTGAAGTCACCACTAGGCCATAATATACACAAGGGGAAGAGCAATATCTTTAGATGTAACACAGAAAACACCAAGCCACAATTGACTTAATGGAGGAGCTGTGAGGGATGTCGAAACTTGTATATACTAGGGCAGCTTCCCTGGTAAGCAAGGCCGATCCGATTTGATTTAGATGTGATGACATATATTACTACTCCAAAGCAAGGACAGCATTTCTACGATTATAAAGCATCTGAAAGTCATAGCGACTTAATTAACAATACAATACGATACAAACATCATGACAGTCCTATTGCATTGAGCTTAAACTTGGAGAATAAAGGAAACCATTACTCAGAAGATAAAGGTATTTATAAACAGTTGTCTACACAAGATACACCGGATATGTCGATCAGACACCATCAACGACTACCTACTATGACAGAGGACAAACCGATTTCTAGGTGAGTGAGAAACTAGGAAAAAACGTTGAAGGAGAATAGGATATACATTTAAGAAATCACAAAACTGCGCCACAAGTTAAGCTCTAACTTGGAACGCAGAAGGGAAAGAAGAATACCAAAGAACACACTGCGTTGAGAATTATAGTCAGACATAAAATAAATAGGTAGCATTCGGGGAGCACTAGAAATAACCCAGGACAGAGATGATTGGAGAATGCTAGTCACCGGTGTATTCTCAGCGATGTGTCACTGACAATGATTGGTTGGTTGGTAATATCATAGGGTGATAAGATTAATGTGTAGGAAGTGATCATGTCACACTGTAAATGCGGCTATCTTTTAATGATCATCAGTGTGTGTATTTTACAAGATCACAAAATTTTATTTTGTTTAATGTCTAAAACAAGAAGTTGGTTTAGATAAATTACAGGACAATGATTATAATAGTGGTTTTGTTCTGACCGACTAAAAAGACTTTTTTATTCTATAGTATGGGTTTTGAACGTACATATACACACGTGGTTCATGAAAAATATTGTTCCCAGTTGTTACAATTTCAGTTTTATGAATAATAAAGTCGCAACCCGGTCGGCATTGGACAAAGTTATTTATGCTATTTTCAATGTCCATATGAACCTCAGATTGCTTACATTAATTACGACATTAATACAAGAAAGTATTTCGTAAATAATACTTTGTAATTGAGCTTTCGGGGAAAAATATTAAAGAATATGCTTCCATTTCTGCAATGAGTTCTGAAAGAGCACAATAAAATATAACTAACTAAGCATGCCGTCGTCCAAATACATCTGTTATAGATGTTTTTTTATTCTACACTTACTATGGAATGAATAAAGTTTTTACTAGACTTACGACATATTGTAATTCAGACACACAGCATAATTGTGTAAATTAAAATGCACGAACTATTGTCCAACTCTTAGAAATACTTAATTGTCACTTGGCACCGCTTTGTCAAATTAGACTGAAATTTTTAAGACTGTTCCATCAATATGTCTATGATTAATCTTTATGTAAAAAAAAACTAAAAACATATTATTAGGTAACATGAAGATTAATAGGTGCGAAATTTTACACCATTGACTGGATTTGTTTTAAAAATCACAGAAAAACCGGGTAGCACTCAGTGGTGGAGAGTTCAATGCTGTTGTAAAATAGTTCAATGCGACTTTGTTTCTTATAGTTTTTTAACCTAAGTCAATCCCTGATAAGAAAAACTGAAGAGTAATTTGATTGAAGAGAATTGTTCTACTTTCAGCACAAGTCCAATAATTCCTGGGATAGAATAGATTTAATTCTAAATGATTTGTTAAAACTAAATAATTTTCCTTTTAGGGACTACCTAATGGTAAATACTAATTTTCTATTATTATCTACTTTTACAGGCGTTACGTATCCGCGTAGTAAAACGAAGCAGATTATTAACTATGATCAGACAGTTATTAGCATTCATTATACAAGAGCGTTCACTGAGCTGAGATAGTCATTTGATCGTAGTGAAATTTTAAAAACACACTTGTTTGTTATGAAGATGATCAACTTCAACCGTATGGATTCTCGTATTATTATTTGTATTTAATAGCTTTTATGTCGACGTGGTTTAGAGACCATCTACACGAAACCCTTGATATAAGTTTCGTGTTATTCTGTAGTCGTCAGCAAGGAGGCACTTATACTTGTAAGTATAATAACAATTTCAGATGCGGTCAGATATGCATCACTCGCTTCCATACTTTGTAAGCGTTATCACTGAGGTAATCGGGCTGTGATTAATTACCTTAATAAATAGGATCCTATCAGCACCAAGAACTAGACAAATATAATGTTTTTCATTACTCAGCGGTCCGTTAGTGTAAACTTTTTAGCTCTACAGGTGGTCAGTCACAACCTGTAATGGTCGGAATGTGCGATGGCTGGATCTCAATTATGAAGTGTCGGTGCCCTCAAGATTTTAGACACATCTTGCTAACATGAGACCATTTCCATGAAACCTGTATTCAGATATCTCCTAATGATTACCTCCAAAGAACGTTGCATAATATTCTACAGAATTCGATCATTACTATAGACTAGACAAATATGACATTTATCACCTAGTGACCAATCAGTTTAAACGATTGTAGTATTTTTGGATACTTATTTCGTTAATTTTCACCAACTGATTGACATGTGTTATGCCGTTGATCCTCTCTTAAAACATTCAAATATTTACTTTATTTAGCTATTATTAATATTATTAGAGCATGCAATTCATATGAAATGAAATAAAATAACGTATTTTTTTCGTTAATCATGTATTGGTAATACTTAGTCGGATAATTGTGTTACGTATTTTAAGAAACAAATGTAACTATTTGCTTTACGATTCTGATAACTGGATAGATGTCTACCTAACTACATTTAATAAATACATCTTTCTTTAGTATTTATTCCAAAGCATATAAACAAAACAGATCACTTTATTTATGGACACTGCTAATACTAAGCCTTCTTTGATGATTCATAGGCACCAGAATGATAATGACAAAAGTGTAAATTTATTATTTACTAACTGATGTTTTCAAAGTTTCACATCTCGAACTAATTTGTGTTAGACAGCTGGTGAAAATAAGGGTCACTGGATGATTATTCCTTCTCAGTATTAAACTCCTCAAAAGTAAGCCCCGCATCTATGCAGTAAATTGGACCCATGATCTGAGGGCATCGAGGTGAAGATTTACTGCTTATATCACTGAGCCAGTATACAATGGTTTACATTTTTAAGATCGATCAATTCGTGGGTGTTAAACAATAAACTTAAAAAATTATATAACACCAAATAATATAAATTGACGTTTTCTTGTTAAAACGAAGTAGATTTTAAACTTTGCGTATTATTATAAAAAGAAACAGTTTGTAAAGGTTTACGTAAGTCCTAATTAGGTTTCTTTGTAAAAATGACTTGAAAGAATAATCGCCAAAATTGTGAGGCAAGCTGCATTTCGTCTTACTATTTAACTCACTAAAATTGTTCACTTTAAAGCATACACAGGATTCCAAAAATATGGTCACTAAATATCGAAAATGGGGGCAAAGTCACCAAGTTAGGCAGCTTCAGGTGGCAATAAAAAGGTCATAAACACCATACTAGTATGGTGAATATTACATATAAGTTCGTCCATCTGTAGTAGGTTGCGGAATATGTAGTGGAAGTGGAAACAGTAAACAGCATAGTGGGGAGCATAGCCTGATCACAATACGTGTGAGAAATAAAGATAATCAAGGGAAGCAAGCATACATCCAACATCGGTCGAGGAACGCAAAAGGACGTGCAAATAGATAATTAAAAGTAATGTATATATTATTTATGTCAATTACGTTTGCACAAGCAGTCGCATTCACACCAAATCCACAATGCTACCGATAATTCCGCAATCTATTTACGTTTTTTCGGTATGTTTGATTAGCTTGGTGCATTCGTTTTCTTAAACTTAATCGTGTGATATTAGTGGCGAAATTGCACAACGTTCAAGTCGCTTAAGTGCGACCGGTCAAAGTATCGTGAGATTATCTTTATCGTCCTTAAGTGTGTATCTTTTTACAATTCACAGGAATTCGCTTTTCATATAAACAGGTTTCGAAATTGTTTTATATGCTACTATTATTTTTCATTTCAAGGGTTTGGATCTTATTAATTCTGAAAGTAATACTCTGTAGTATTGCCGTGGTGATGTATTCTACCTATAAGTACTTGGTAGGATGAAACACATTCACTTAAAACCAAGTAGCACTCGAAAAGCTGTTTTATTATAGTATGTGATACATTGCAGTTATTGCGTAATCGCCAGTTATCAGACTAAAAACTCAGATATTATGTACTACTTTTTATTTTTATACCACTGAGTTAACATTAGTTGGTTCACATTCTCAGCAGCAATCAATTTATACTACTAAGTGACTACCGTCTAAGAAATAAAATAACTGTCCTTTAATCATTGATTCACTTTCTTTTCTCTTATTACTCTCATTGCATTTTCATAGATCAGAGTTATTTACGTTTGAATCTCGATTAGAAAAAACACCCAATCAAAATTTATCACTTGCATTTCACCTAGCGACAGCAGAATTCGCTACTCCAAGATTACTAGAACCGGTGGATATGCGTCCGGAAAATGTTGATGCTAGATCTACTGCCGTTTACCTTCTAGAATTACGCAAAGCAGTTGAGCGGGATAGGAAACGTCGTTCGAGAGGTATACTGGAAATACAAACATCTGCTATGGTAAGTCGTCTGATGTGTCAGATGCTTAGTTTAAAAACTGACATTCCAGCTGAACAAAATTATGTACAAGTTATAGTTAAAAAATAACAAGATATTTCTCCTTTATCTGTACAGAATAAAAAATAATCACAGTAGTCATAATTATCTCTAGTAAGAAACATTCACTGCCAAACATACAGATGTAAATATAAGTTCACATGGTGCCATGTTCTCTGAGCTGGATGGTTTAGTAGCGAATATTTTGATAATTTTTCTAAGCAGAATTGTCAGAGTATACTTTAAAATGAAGCCAATATTATTCTTGGATGATTTTGTTTGTAACGACTATAGAAGCATTAGACCCAACAAACGGAAATACATCGAAGGCCTTGCAACGACAGCAGAAAAAGCTGAAAGAGATGGAAATATGAAACAGCTATATGATAAAAACGAAGAAACTAGTAGGCAAATATGGTAAACTAGAGAAACCGGTCAAGAACGAAGAAGTCATGACAATCACCGAGATTCAAGAACAAAAGAGTAGGTGGGTAGAACACTTTGAAGAACTCTTGAATAGGCCAGCTCCACTGAACCCACCAGACATCGAAGCAGCACCTACAGATCTTCTGATAAATGTCACTCTACCAACGATGGAAGAAATCAATATGGATATCAGACAAACTAAAAGTGAGAAAGCAACAAGACCTGACAATATAGCAGCTGAGGCACTCAAGTCAGATATCGACCTAACTGCAAGGATACTCCACGTTTTATTCAAAAGGATCTGGGAGGAAGAACAAGTGCCGGCAGACTGGAAAGAAGCACATCTTATCAAGATACCGAAAAAAGGAGATTTCAGCAAATGTGAGAACTAAGGAGGGATCACACTACTGTCAGTATCATGGAAAGTTTCCAACAGAGTGTTGCTAAACAGAATGAAAGATTCAGTGGATACTCAACTTCGAGATAAACAGGCTAGTTTCCGCAAGGATCAGTTGTGCTCAGACCAAATCACAACACTACAGATCATCGTTGAACAATCAACTGAGTGGAACTCGTCACTCTACATCAACTTCATTGACTATGAGAAAGCGCTTGACAGTGTAGACAGAAGAACACTATGGAGCATTCTTCAACACTACAGCATACCAGAGAAACTCGTCAGCATCACTCGAAACTCTCATGATGGAACACAGTGCAAAATTGTGCATGGAGGACAACTGACAAATGCATTCCCAGTGAGGACCGGAGTCAGACAAGGTTGCCTACTCTCGCCTTTTCTCTTCCTTCTAGTGATTGACTGGATCGTGAAGACCTCCAAATCTGAGGGGATGCATGGAATTCAATGGACAAGTAGGATGCAACTCGATGATTTGGACTTCGAGGATGATCTAGCTCTTCTATCACATACACATCAACAAGTGCAAGTAAAGATAACTAACGTAGCAGCAACCTCAGCATCAGTAGATCTGAACATACATAAGGGAAAAGGTGAGATCCTCAAATATAACACAGGGAGCACCAATCCAATTCAACTTGATGGCGAACCTTTGAAAGTGGTGGATACTTTCACGTGCCTGGGAAGCATCATCGATGAACAAGGAGGATCCGATGCAGATGTAAAGGCAAGGATTGGTAAAGTAAGGGCAGCATTCCTACAATTTAAAAACATATGGGACTCAAAAGAACTGTCAACCAACCTTAAATTCAGACTCTTCAATTCGAACGTCAATACAGTTCTGCTGTATGGAGCTGAAATGTGGAAAACTACTTCAAACATCCTCAGTAGGGCACAAGTATTTATAAACAACTGCCTACGAAAGATACTGAATGTCCGTTGACCGGAAACCATCAACAACAGTCTACTATGGGACAGAACAAACCAACTCCCAGCCGAAGAGGAAATCAGGAAAGGACGCTGGAATTGGGTAGGATATATATTCCGGAAATCATCAGATTTCATCACAAGACAGGCATTAACTTGGAATCCTGTTGGGAAACGGAAAAGAGGAAGGCCAAAGAACACACTAAGTCGAGAATTGGATGCAGATATTAAAAGGATGAACAACAACTGGAAACAACTGGAAAGGATTGGTCAGGACAGAGTTTAATGGAGAATACTGGTGAGTGGCCTCTGTGAGGGGTAACAGGCGTAAGTAAATAAGTAAGTAATAAAAGCATCATGATAAGTCCATCTAGCTTATTAAACATAGCATATCACAAATCCTTATTCTAACAGAAAAGTCTTTGTCAACTTATATCATAAATTTATTTAGAAATAACTCATTATTTACATTCTAAAGTGAAGTTTTGTTTTTTAAGCGTTCATATTATCCCGTCGTTGATATAAAAGACTGAGACTAATCGATTACTGTTTCTAGATAGACATCCTATGTAGAATGCTACAGTGTACTATTGACTCACATACTCTAATAAAGTTGGATTATCACTAGAGGATAAAATGCAAAACGTATATATATATAGGCTTACAAGTCAGCAACTAGACCTGAAGCATGCATTTTTAGATCTCACATGGTGCGCATGATATATTCACGCGATTAAGCTTAGAATTCATAGGATAACAGTTTCTCATCTTCAGACAATTCTATAGTATAATGAGGTGCATCATACATAAGTCGATTCCACTTAATAGCTAGAAATGTAATCTCAATAAGCGACCCTAGTTACAAGGAATACGTTAAAACGGATAAAAGAAATACTATCTATGGGCTTTTAAACAATAAAGCTAAATGTCATTTTAACACCACGAGATGGTCTGAATTTGACTACCAATCACTATCAGGATGCACTGGACAGCTGATTATGCAATATTTGAATAAATGAGATGTTTATCAAAAAAATCAACGTTAGGTAATCAGTTGTTGAGAAGTGGATGAAAAAAGGGTTTTTATTGTATGGAGTGGAAGTTCTAGGATTTTTTTAAAGATAATTTCACCATGCATCTCAGCAGAAAGTTAAGTAATTCATACAGGAAAAGTGATTTGTAAATCTAACTAACTAGATTAAGATTATAATTAATAGGATAATCAAATGAAAAAAGGTAAGGAAAACAGTCAAGACGTTTAGTTCGCTTCCGTTAATAAGGCAGTTTAAAGTTAATCATTGACTATTTTCTGAATACTATGTCAAGATTTAAACCTTTTAATTACAATGACTTCTGAGAATTTTTAATGGTGTTGTATTTGATTGTCGATAACTCTAAATGAATCTGTTACCTTCATATTTATTCCATTATTCATAAGACAGTGTCTATGACCTGTGTAGACTATTTAATCCTTAATTAATATACTCAGCAAAGCGTGTTGAGTTTCATCTTTCTGTAATGGGAATGCACATATATTTCCATTCACATATTATTGGCATATGTAGTTGCAGGTAACAATATTATAAGAGTTCATCTATTGTTGTCTGTATTATTGAGTGCTGGATTGTGTATTATGGGATATATTTTACGAAAAAAATTAATCTATAATAACAGTCCTATATGAATGATGGTTGCATAAGATAAGGTAATTTGGAGATGATGGGGGAAAGTTGTTTATGTAATCACCTGATTGATGTAGACGATTTAGGTTTGCTCTTTTCACTAATAATAATGTGTTAAGTGGTCCGGTTCACATTTTCTTTTTGAATTTATAGTAAAGAATATCTATAAACTTTCCGGTCTTTAGACTACAATATTTATCGTTCAGTTTAAGTAAAAAAAGCCGAAAGGTTGTAAACAAAAATATAAGTAACTTTAAATCTGATTTGTGTCTGTTTAACAGTATGATTCAATATGATATGTAAAATAATACTTAAATCATTCGTAAGTAGTATTACGACATTGTATCTATCATTTTTTGCTTATGAATGAATTGTTTCTAAATAAACAATGTGTAGAGTTGAATTGGTACGCAAAGTAGCTAATGTTTATAAAAATGGGAACTGTATTAGAATGATAAAAAAATCATGCCATAATGAGATGTGAATTATGGGCCTATGGATTATTATGTCATCGATTTATGTATCGACTCTGATACATAATCCTATTTTTAATTTAATCTTAACAAACTTATCGCCTTATTTTCTAGAAGGAAAAGTTGTGGTTGTAAATCGAATTACATCCAGATCATGTGACATTCGACTATAGGATTGTCTGTCGAAGTCACACTGGTAATGTTTCAAACTTCTATCACTTCTAATATCGACTGAACAAACATTTTTGTCAACTCCTATCAATATTTTTTGCTGAACAAATGATTTTTAGTGTTTTTATTCTGAATCTTTACAAATATATAGATTCATGGACAGTCAAATGAAGAACCAAACGTTACCGTCGAAAGTAGATGCTCACCAACATCAACATGTAGTACTTCAGAACCTTCTTGGCTTGATGATGAAGTTGGTGATTCAGATGATGAAACAGGTAGTGACATTAATCATCTTCCCGATCCTGATCACTTCGCTACAGTCATTGAGACTACGTTGGCATGGTTATTAGCTATGGAAGAACAATTTATACAAAATGATCTACAAGAGGAGACACGCATTTATACCGTTAATAATTTTACAACGAATAAAAATGATCAGTTACAATCAGTACATAATGAAGAAGACAAACATTTTATTTTACGTCTTCAAAGAGCTAACTCCAATGAAGCAAAACTAATGCATGCGGCAATTTTGAAAAATATTGATGATGCCAGAGATAAGTTCAAAACACATGAGGTAATTTTTTTTAAGATTTCGTTATTATTTAAAATGAATGGAAGCGGTGAAAAATTGAAGTAGTTAAATTTACCGCGCATCCAGTGACTGCCCAATCATATATTGAGTATGAACAATTGTAAATCGAAAATACGTATATGCGACTGATACGCACTAAGAATATTTGTGAAGATATAAGCCTGAACTATGCTCAGGGATAAATTTAGACAATCTAGTGGAATGCCAAGAAAGAAATATTGGTGAATATAAGATTTGAGAACAATTAGACATATACAACTTTACTAGTTTTCTTCGCTCACATTATTAAAAAATACAATTTAGTTTAAGTTTTCATTATACACTCATCGCCCAAATCTTGTGACACTATACGTTCAAATTAAAGGAACAATTCCCATAATGTTGATAACGATATGAGTATATATATACATTATTCCGATAATTTACTGTAATATTCATGGTTTCATTGACTGAATGGTTAGTTTGGTAATTCCAATTCTTTTTGGTCCATGGTCATGTGTTTGCATCAAGAACATCTTTAATATAGTCAATACCACAGCGTTCAGCCATAAATACATATTTTGTAGGTAGAAGTTTTACATAAAGTTCTTTTAGAAGTGGGTTTAAACAGCAACTGATTGATTACTATGACGTCAAGTAAATAATCTTCTTGATTCCAGAAAACTGCTACTGAAAGTACCTGAACCATTATAAAAGAGTCGATGAAGTGACTTTTGTAAACAGTTATCTACCAAGTTATATATTTAAGTTGGATTGTGACTGGCAAGCAGAACCCAGGACGCGCGTTTCGTCCTATTTGGAACTCATCGGCTGGATGTACCTGCATCCCAATGTTGATGTTCACACTGGGATTCGAACTCAGTCTGCTTCGTGCCAAACGCCACCGCGTTCACCACTAGGCTACTGTGTCCAAACAGTACGGAAAATACAAACTTATCTTAATTACATAGTTATCTACCGGTTTTTAGATTCTCGAATATTCGATAAAGTGAATTTATTTCTACGTATTTAGACTATATTATGAAAAATGACATCTAATGGTTATGATTTCTAGTTTTTGCTTTACTTTATAATTAGTAGGGTACCTTTCAAAGAGATATGCCAAAAACTCATCTTTAAAAGGAATAATAATGGCAATATATAGGTGTAGATTATATTTAAAAGTAGAGGTAAAGTCAAATATTAGTTTTAGTTGCCTATATGATATAAGTACATTTTTTCAATTAGAAAGAAGGTTACAAAACGAATACACCGAACATCATCAGCATAGCACACCAATACACGTAATTGATTATGATTAGGCAACAGACTAATAGATACTATTACTTTACAAGTATTGCAAGTTAAGTATAAGTAAACAAAGTCTGCTGAAGTAATTGTTTATTTACACAGTATAGCTAGTATATATTTATTTCATCAAAAATAGCCGCTTGTGATATAGTGTCAACAGACAATCATAGCAGCTGATTAAACGAAATGGATAGAACGGGGTAAAAATATATGACTTGCTGATTGAAAATCTAGTACTTTGACCAATTAACTAACACCTACAGATACCAAGGATGTTTAAGTATAGATTTTACAACATTTAAATGAATATTTATTTTTCATCATGCTAAATTAAAGACACTGAGTAGAGACTTTTATTTCAAAACTTTTTAACCATGCCTGCATCGGTGGCATATTTAATTAGCGAAGTTACCAAATTTCTGGAAAGAATTCCTGAACAGCTGTTTTCACCTGATGACTTAGTCACATAAATAGTAAATCGAATAAAGTTCGAAACTCCGATCAATGGATGCCACCTCAGCAATCTAAATGTTAAGCAAAAACTATGAGACCTAAACGTCCCTAAGGGTTTCGTGTAGGTCACCTTTGTTTCTAACTTGGCTTATATTGAGACCGGACATACTGCTTTAGATTTGTTTGAACAAAGGGATTATAAACGTTGTTAGTCTGTACTCACGTAATATTCCAAAAAGCTTACAATTTACAGCAACACTAAATGTCAGAGAATTCAAGTGTAAACATTTCAGTGGTCAGCATATTTTTTTTCTTGTCTATCACCTGAAAAAACGAGTGAGGAGTAACGGTGCATGAATCTCTTATATGATGCATGGAAAAATAGTCATAGCGGTTGAACAGGTGGAAAACTTATTACACGTGGAAATGAGTAGGATATACTGACCGTCACAATTTGGTTTTATTTTAAGTGGGAATTGAAACAGATATTTCACAATATTGATCAGCTGGATATGGGAATTATTCACTGAAACAAAATTTATTATTGAAAAAAGCTATTATTGTTAATATTCAAAATTTCACAAATGCTTTGTACGATAGCCACTTTTAGTACGTTACCTCATATGTACTCCGATATAGGAATTATCGAGTAGTTATAAATGCAAAGACAAAATTACTAACTGGACGATGAAATGTATAATTGGTTTACAATAATATTCCAACAGTGTTCCGTCGAATCAGTAAACATTTACTTCTTTTCGCTGTTGAATAATGGTAATCTTTTTCTTTCGATTAAATGCTTCACAGTCACTGATAATTACTTTTATTATTCACTACATCTCTCTTTTCTTCCAATAAATAACAAAATTAGGATTTAACAGCTCATTTATCACGTCGTCAAATGGCAGTTGGACGTTGTCTCCGACTTGGTAATCGTCTAATAAAAACACATGAAAATTTAGAAAATATTCAGAAAAATAATGTAACATTAGATAAAAGTGAATTAAACAGTACTCGATCTGGTACTGATGATAGTGCTGTCGAAGAAAATGCTGAAAATGTGGAAGATAAACAGCGGCAACTATTAATACTGCAAAAACTTCGTGAATTGGATCCTGTTGTAATTCAACGACAAACTGTCCTGTTGGCAACAAGATGGAATAATCTATGTCGTTTAAATACCACCGTAGGTAAACGTATAACAGCAAGTTTGTTAAGACGTCAAACTATGCTTCTAAGTGCTATACGTATGCAACTGGATAAGTTAGAAAATGAACAGTAAGTTTGTTTTCCTCAATAAAATGTTAGAAATTAAAAAAACAGACGTAAAACTTATTGAAAGTTTTCATTCAAGCCTTTATTAGACATGTTCACCTCCTGAGAATATTATTTACTTATCATTACCTAGTACCGGTTCATAAAACACTGCTATCGTTTGTAAAAATCACTTCATCAATGAGGCCGCCAGATTAGGAATATAAAAGCCTCATAATATTAACGATAATAAAATGATGCAAAAATACTTAGGCTTAGTCAAATTTACAAAAAGACCAAATTAGACATAAAATTGTGATTTCCGCGGTTCCTCTTGGTACAACAATTTTTCAACCGTAAATATGTGAAATAAACTTGAAAGTCTTTCTTTGAGTATGCGAGTTATTTTTATACAAAACGCATTCAAAAAAAGAATGTTGTACAACTGTCCATTCTAAATTGTTCTTTTCTGCATTGCTGGAAGGAATGAGATCTTAATGGCATGTTACTATTGGCAAACTCAACCTCGACAACACTATATCGTAAACAATATGAGCTCATTAGTGAGTAATTTTGGAAGATAATTCCAGCGATTTAGTGTGAAAATAACCGGGGATTTCAGCCATAACAGTCATAAGTTTTTCTAATTGCTGACAACATTGGGTGAGATCTCACATTATCATAAATCGATTGAAGTTAGTAATTCAAATCATTAAACGTCCTCTCAGTGGTTCAAGTGATAAACGCTAGTCAGGAAGCTTAATGATCTTGCATTTGATCTTCTGTAGATACATGTATGTTTGGTACTAAGAAGTTCAATATTAGGACAAAAGTGCCGTTGTTTGCTTTCAGGTTTCCAATAGTTGTTTAACTCAAGTACATTCGTGATATCGAATTCTATGTCCTTGTTTTCTAGCATAAAATAAGCAAATTATTGATACATTCTGTAAGTAGTTAAAAAAGACATCAGTAAATTGTTTGATACAAATTATTAATCAAAACCCCAAAAATATTTGTTTTTTGTAATTCATTAAGTTATTAATTATGAATTTTAACTGGAATTAACTAGTTTTTTTACTTTCTTAAAATACAAAAAATATTTAGAATTATTCAATCAAATCAACAAATTGGTCCATCTATTGCTGATGTAAAGAGACAATTAGAAGCAAATCGACATTTGGAACAATTAATTGAATCTGGTGAAGCATTAGCAGAACGCCTGGATAATTTTGTTACAATTGTTCCACATAAAACAACAGATAATGAAGAGAATTATGTGAATGAACGTGGCATAGAAAACACAATTGCGGAACTAGCTACACGTTGGAGTCGTTTAGTTGGTTGGGTAAATACACGTTATGCGTGTTTACAGAATGTTCTATTATACTGGAGACATTTTGAAGAAGAAGCGAGTGTTTTATCGGATTGGTTAAATGAACGTACAGATGAAGTGACTAAGGCGGTTGCCAATTTAATACCATCTGTACCAAATCACCATCATTCTGGCAATTTACTGACAACTTCACATTCACGGCTTAATTCACTTGGTAATGAAATTGATCTGCATGAGCAAAAATTAACAAATTATAAATTGCTTGAGCGGACTGGTTCAAGTGGTAGTTCTTTAATGCAAACACAAGATAGTATGGAACGTATTACTGTATCAAAAGATAATTTGAACCGTGATAGTTTACAACAAATGCTTATAAGTCAGAATAGTACGGAAATGGAAGCTATCGATGTAAGTGAATTTATTGTCTAATGTTCCGTTTAATTGTGCGTACTCGTCACAGACTGATGTTTATTGGGTACCACTGTTAACCAGAGTTCACTGGAACAGCTCAATCTAATTATAATAATCAACTCACTAGGGACTAAATTCGGTATGTTTCTGAAGTCCTAGTGAGAAGTCTTAAATAATTAATTTCATACTTGTCAGCTATGGGGTAATTATCACCATTGGCAATCAATGATCATCGCGCTACATCACAAATTGATGGAAATGGGGATTCTACCATTGGACACCGTCCCAGTGGTGCAGAGGGTTAGGCGTTCATTAATCCGAAGACTCTTGGTTCGATCTTCTGGCATGGGTGAGGACGTGCACTGCTGAGAGTGCCATACTAGGATAAAACAACTACCCACTGCTCCCTGGTTTTATGCGTCACCCAAATGATATCAATCAATGACTAACATAAACAACAAAACATGATACCAATCTCCACAAAACCAATCCAACTTTATATTGTGGTTATTATTTGCTATTGAAAACAAGAACTTGGCATTTATTGAATTGTTTAAATTCAGAATACTTTTTGCCAATTTGACTAGTCATGATAAATTATATTAATATAGTCATGGGAAATTTGATATAATATTATGAGAGGATTTAAACGGATAATAAGTAAATTTGATCAGAAATATACTACACAACCTCTCGAACTTTGTATATCATCAAACCAAGAAATTTTAATTGACAGAAGATTAGTCTAAAACCTTGCAGAATTATAATATGCATGAAAAAAAATCTACATTTTTAAACAGTGTAAAATTGGTATTACAAAAGCAATTAAATAATTTTTACTGACTGATTGGCTCAACAACAAGAAACGCTATCCAATAAGATTATTGCAACTATGTAGCAGAATTGGTTCTTTTAATAAAACCTCATTCCCTTGAACTCCTCGAGGCTAATGAACTTCTAAAACAACTTTCAAATGTAGACAAATATGCATTTTTTTTCAAATATTGGTTAACTATAATTCAGTTTGTTAATAATAATCAGTAGAATAAAAGACGTTAATTACTATTTACAGGTCTAAAATGACAGACTGATTCATGCCATTGTTATTGTCAGGTAGATAGACCTAATGAAATATCACTTTCTGACTCAATTTTCATTAAGGTTCAACACTAATGTATGTGTATTTAATAATGAATAATAATCAAATGGTTGCATTACGTAATAATATTGCGTTTCTATATACGTGTTTATGAAAATAGTGTCTAGAGATGAACCAACTGAATGAAGAATACACAAGAGAATTTGTAAACACTTTTGATAATAAGTGAAATAATATTAGCCGTTACATAAGACTAAAAATAGAAAACTAACCCTTGCAGGTTACGTAAGTATGCAATATATGAGATAAGCTTAGTTATGATTTATAAATTTTTTCATAATAAAGTAAGTGAGCAATTATTGTGAAAATGACCAAAGTAGAGAAACTGGGTTACTCGAATTTCATTATCTACATTTAAGTCCAATTTTCGGATGTGGAAGCTGATAGTTTAGTCAGTATACAAAACACAAATTCGTAGACTAAACAATACAAAACATGATGATTAAGTCTGCGAACCCTTATAAACGTACCTCAGTGTTCTGTGCTAATCGATTGGTAAATCAAGAAGGATGATGACGTTTTTGCCAAACTTTATATTTAACTATGTAATTAGCCCAATGACAGCAGATAAAATAAGGCTGAAGTCAATTGTAACATTTTCACTGTCGACTGTGATTGTTAAATCCATTATAATTAGTTGAGTTCCAGTTCACTTAGTGGATGAGTTTTGTATTAGTGAGTGTAATTATTATAGTCTCATAATATTTGTGCTTTCCGTCTTAGATATCTGACAGTCTCATTGACATATTTATAGTAAAGACAATTGCTAGTAACTTTAGACATTTGAAGTGAAGATTTTACTTAAGTCACTGGTCTAAGATGCTGTACCTATTCAAAAATATACAATATGTCAATAAAAATGTGAGATTCAACTACCGTTACAGAAAACCAAAGCCAAGATTAACATGTAAATGAAGATACTAAGTTGTTTTACAATCCTATTATCAGACTTCACTGTAGTGTGTTCCTGTTCTTGAATAACACAACTACTGAGTGCTTCATGATTTTTAAATTGTCTCACGAAACTGAATTTGTAATATCGAATTCAAATCAAACAAGATACACAATGCCTAATTACATCGATACTTTACCAATATTTAAATAAGGGGGGAAAGACAGTTTGCAAAATACTATGAATTCATTGCGAATTTCATTCGCTTTCATTTGCTGCATACAAAATAATAAATGACTGTTTTATTATCTGGATCAATGAACTTCCAAGGAACGTTAATTAAAAATGAATTTAAAAAATTATAAGAGTGCTATTAAAGACATATGAAGTGACAATTTCAGAATTGTATTATATAATATGATAAAATAGTCAATATGATGATGTAAAAGAGAAAACTGAGTTGGAATCATTACATCGAAAAAAGTTGTTGTCGCGAAGGCAATAACAGGTTAATCGCGTACTTTTATTAATAAAAAGTTTTAATCCCCCAATTTTTATGGCCTCTGAGAATTGTTATAAAACAGGATTAGATAGTTTATTGATTATTTTGAATGTGCATGCTATATCCACTTCGTGTTGAAGGCCTATAAGTTATCATACAACTGGGTTCTGAAGATCACTACTTCTTTTTGAATTAAAGGCACTCAGAGAGGTGTATATGCTTGTTGAACGTTGTAGACCCTCACCTTTCTGTTCTGTTCTTGATTTATTTATATTTGTAAAAAAAACGAGTGTGAGAAACTCATTAACAGTTATTATTCACTAGAAATAAACTTACTATTTATGAACACATGAAATTATCTAAACATACAGTATTATAATTTTAATCATATTGTAGTGTTACGTTCTGATATCATGAAGAGTATATCTCTAGAATTTCTGACAAGCATAACATGTGTACTTTATATATCTTTTATTTCTTTGATAATTCTCATAAACAACTACACGTGAGATGCTATCTTTTTAAACGTAGTATGTTATATACCGAGTAAACCCTTGATGTGCTTGGGGGTACTAATAAGATTAAATGACCTTACAACAGTATATATCCAACGTCTACTAATATTTAATGAAATATGCACGTTTGGACAGGTGGTCAATTGGGGTTTAAGCTAGACCTCATAAAAAAACGTTCTTTTTACATCGATTTATTTCTGAAGGTAGCTAATTGCCTTATAATTCATTTCCATCTTACATATATACTTCCTTTAAATAAAGTTTTATTTGTTCATTAAGTACATCCTTATGTACTTTGAATAACATATTTCTATTTGACGATAAGTAACTGTGCTCCTTTGAATAGTACACGATTTAAGCCTATAGCCTATTGTTTAACAAATAAGTCACAGTTTTTCTTTTTAACTTTCCATTTGTAGTATCACTGAATGTAAAATTAAATAAAGGTTTCCGAGAAATCTGGATTTGTCAGATGTCATATGTTCTATTAATTACATGTATATTTACAAAATAAATTATAATCCACATGTTTGAGATTGTTGTTTTAAACAGTAAACTAGCTCGTACATTGTGTGCTGAACATAGTGTTTCAATAAATTTAAATTTTACTAATTATGTATTATATGCGAATAATTTAATCACCAGTCAAAATATTTCTATTGAAATCTACATAGGGAAAATAACTTGCTAAGTAGTAACCCGATCCTGTCTGTTTAGGAGTATCATATATGAACATCATGGACATAGTAATTTGTGATAAGACGAACTTTCTCGATAATTTTAATTTCAAATTCCCAGTATTGTAGTCATAAACATTACTGTCATAATATTTAAATTGATTATTAACTGAAGAATGTATAATCTAAATTAAAATCAAATGTATGTTTTTCTCGCTGTACTTCAACGTCAATAAAAACTAGAATGTAGTATATGATTAACAGTTGTTACGTTTAGTAGTTGCATTCGAGAGCATAAAGGTAGTTCTGGATAAGTACTGAGGACAGTGTTATATTAATTAATCTTAAAGAATGATTATTGTGTGGTTACCTTAACAAGTTGCAGTCATTCAACAACGAATTACATTATGTGATAAAAGTGAACTGGTCCACTTTTCCACATTATAGCAATACAGTAGCATATGTCCAAGTATTAGACATGGCCGTAATAATATCAAAAATATGGCCAGAAAAAGAAAACATAACTTGAGAAGAAAGATCTACAAAAAGACCTAAAGTAAATTAAAATTCAAGACCTTAGCAAAGATATATAATAAATAATCATAAGCAACTACTATCATTTCTGATCAATGAGGCCCAACTTGTCGAAATGATCACATGGACCCCAACTAAGCAGTATTTATCTATCAACATAATTTGAAACAATAATCAGTAACTGTAGATTATTGCTTCGTTCCAGTTTTACTGCCTTTAGACTTCTTTAAACTTACTTCTACTCCAGCTAATATAGTGTATCC